>JAJNBT010017802.1:0-10367 GCA_028455955.1 Notopais sp. p TS-2021 | reverse complement strand
TTTATAGATACCACTTTGTTAGGCATGTTTGGCATATTTTACTTTCATACAACTTCATATAATCATAAATGAGCAATCAAACATATCGCCCTTTATAAACATGAAGATTATCAAGTTAAAATGAACTTTATATCTAATTATTTTTACAACAAAAATATCCAAAACCTAACATTTACTGGGAAAATAATCAGTCCTCTGTATTTTGTAAGAATCTCCCACACGGTAATTTACAGTCGTATTTATCCATATGATTTGTATATCATTGGTGTTCAGCAAATATTGTAAGTATTCTATTGGTGAAAAAGATTTTTTACAAAGTTATTTCGATATAGGCTTCATACAGTACACAAGAAACTCAGTCTGTTTTCTCTATTGATTTTGCTACGTTCCAATTGATCATTTAAATACGAAATATTTTATGATAGAAAAAAAAGAATTGATTTGAATGGTAAAAACTATAAATTTTATGAGGAAATACATTTTTATTACGTGGAAATTAGAAATTCTTTAACATTCTATAGATTGCAAACTTATATTGAATAATATTAGTCCCCCAATAAATTTAACACTTTTCGCCTAATCCCAATTGAGATTAATCCTAATTAAGTAGGGGTGATCAGAATCACCTATTAATATAATAAAGATCACATTTACAATCCTAAAAGGAACAAACGACCCAATTACGATTTAAGAAAAATTGGGTTTCAAGAGACTGATTTTCATAGATCGGTGACCAGCAAACAAGAGAGCGTAAAAAGGGATTCAAGAAATTATTCTAGCTCGATTAGGTGATTTGTCACTAAAAAGAAAAACGTTTAATAATTCTGCCGACGTCACTGGATGTATTTCGTAACTTAATTGTACGTATTATTTTATTTAATCTTTCAATAATATATTAATTCATAGATACAAAAATATTAAAAATAATTATTTAAGATATAAAATTAATAACTAAATAAATATGTAGGTCAATATTTATTTTACTTCAATAGGAATGATACATGTCAAAGCTCAGATTCACAAATATTAAATATTTGAAAATATCTGTAACAAATTTAACAAAATTCTCAATAGTAATCAAAAGAAGCGTAAATCCTTCAATCCTTACATTGTAATCGAAAGCTTACTGGTAGGATCTTGAATATTACTGACCAGTTTCTGGTAAAAAAAACTCAAAAAAACTAAAATTTCGGCATCATTTTATAAACGGATTAACCTGGATTATATGCAGGATTACGAAGTTTTCAGCAAAACCGTTGATTTTATCATACGTTGAACTTCTGTGGTATATTTTTGAAGATCACTCGAAAATGCATCGCACGTACAGCAGTATAATAATTTAAAATTCAGAATCCACACTGTTTCGATCTCAGAATTTTGATTCTTTGAATATCAAATAGAAAGAGATTTATTTTAAAGATCAAATTTTTGCGGAATCTATTTTTTATCCATCTTTAAGAACTTAAAATTAAGGTACAATTATATAAATAACAAGATACATTTTTTTAGTTGAAAGTTAGTAAAATAATAGAACTGTTTATAATAATTCTACCTGAATAAATACTATTTTGTCTATTAACAGTAATTTATTTCTCAACTTACACAACAAATCAAGATCATAAACTCGTATTTATTAATAATTCTAAGCCAGCTTTCTAAATGAACTTGAAAACTAAGCCATTTGAAAGCCTCTTTGCGCAGAATTTAGATTTTTAATAAAATTCATGAATCGAGATTCATTACATAACTATTTCAATTGGAAGCTTTTCGACCCTCAATCAGATACGGAATGTAATAAAAATATCAAATATCCTTCCCAATGGTCACGTTTTACTTTGAAAATTCCATTCAAAATAAGTCCACGCCATATATATAATTGCCTTTTGAATTAATACGGTCACTCTTCATTTTATTTTAATGAATTAGGCTTAATTAGGAGCAATAACAGATATATATTCCAACATAAGTGATATGAAATAATAAAAATAATCTGTAAATTGAATTAATACATACGAGAATCTTTATAGATTTGATTTTAATGGTTTAATTAGGTAAATCAATCTCAAAGGGCATATTTAGCGTCAACTAAATAGCAAATATAATACATCCGATTATAAGTTATAGAATTAAAATAAAAACAGTTTTCAATATTTTAAATTGATATATAATATTTTAAATTTGATTTCCTGTAGGATTGTTATGGACGTGTCCTGAGATTCTAAGGAATGAGATTCTTCCTGTAGCAGAAGGGATGCAGAAGGCTGATGTTTATTCCTTCGCCATCATTGTGCATGAAATTACCTACAGAAAAGGACCCTTCTTTGTTTCACCCCTGGCCCTGGAACCCAAAGGTAACTTATTAAAAACATAATATTTCAGAATACTTTTAATTTTTCATACTGAAGTATGAAATGTAAATTATAGATTTAGTAGCGTACCAAATATTCTTTTAATTTATCTATATCAGATATTTGGGATGTCAATAATGGAAATATATTGTGATCTGTCAGAAAAATAAATATAGTTTCAATGAAAAGGTTTCCCAAATTGAAAAACAATGTCTCGGATCAGATTAAAAAATGTGAAGTGTCCGAAAGTTATAATTTAAAAAAGAAAACTGGTCAGGCTTCCTTTCAACAATTAGTCTCTACACTGAAATGGGTCACCAGTTGATTCTAACATTTAATAGCGATTTTTCTCAAGCATTTTGGTGATTTTCATCCAATAGAAATATCCGAAACTAATATTGAACCAATCAGAACGCAGCTTTCTATGCAACAATTATAAAGAAATATGGTTCAGTATAAATCCTTGAATAAATAATAAAGGAAGAGATTTGATTTTATAGCTCCTATAAATCTTCGTCCTTCATGTTTGCTGATTATAATTGTTTTAATTTGTTTTATTTCTGTCTGTCCGTCTGTCATGTTTATTTCCCAACAGAAATTATTGAGAAGGTGAAATTAGGGAACTTTCCGCTGTTTCGACCTAGTTTGGTGGAAGATTTTTCTTGCGATTCTGAAGTTATTCAAATGATGAAGAAATGTTGGTCAGAAGACCCACTGGATCGACCAGAATTCAGATACTTAAAGAATATACTGAGAAAACTGAATAAGTAAGTTAGTGTTCTTTAGGAATTACTTCTAAATAAAATACCATTTAGCGAATTAAGCTCATTTTACCCTAATTAAAAACCATTTAATTAGAGTGTAAAAGCTATTAGTTTAATTAAAAATCATTAAAGCAATGAATAATTACTTTATTCTTCTGCTTTGCAATTCCGAATTCATCAATCTTCATGTCCAAGTATTTATTTTGGAAATCTTGGCAACTTTTAGTTGGGTTCAAGAGAATTGTTTTAATCACATTTTAGACAGAGAATTTAAAATTATTTCATTCTGTTTATCTTTATAGAAAAAGTAATTAATATGTCCGAAATTTTAATAAAAACTTACTTCCTATGTAAATAATTTCGCATAACATTCTCTCATACTTGGAGGCCTTGACTGAATTGTCTCGTACTTGTAGAAAACTTCAGACTTAGTTAAATAGTCGTTTCAATCTCCGTAGATTTTATCGATAATATATTTTTACTTAGTAATCACAATCAAATAAAATGTTGTTTGTTATGCACAATGTAAATATAGAATAAATTAAAGAAACTCTTTTAATATTTATTCTGAGTTGTTTTTTAAATAAACAGTTTTTCTCTATTTTCGTTTGTGATCTTTTATAAATTATTGATGTCGTTTTTAATCAAAGATATCATGGATTATGGTCCTTTATTCTTTTTTGCTTTGTTTTTTATTTTTTTAGTTATCGTACCTACATATAAGTATTTAAAAGAAGGAGGTGAAGAATACTTTAATTATGTAATTCCTCAATATATATATTATTTATATGAATTTATTCACTCATGCAAATTAATTTTTATGTAACTAAAGTTTATTATTTGCTCGGATTTTTACAATTTATTGAGGAGTATCACTAATTGAAAATGTTATGTAGTATTTACACATATAATTTATATCTGATTAACTTTATATTACTTTATTAATCAATTTTTATAGCATTTTTTTATTTGATGATTATTAAATTATAAAATTGTAATAAAATGCCGTCCGTGTGATATTTTTATTGCTGGACTCCTTTCTTTTAGTTCAATATTCCATTTTATCTGATGGTAAACAGGCTCATTTATTGTCCATTGTCTTGAATTATCCCATAGAAATTTTCTAAAGAGATCTGCTCAGTTTGCAAATTAACTTGAAGATTCTCTTTAATCTTTTTATTAAAATAAATTATCTTTCCTAATCATTAATTTTATTGATGATGGGTATTTGAAATGATGATTGACCCTAATTACGGTTGATGTTGATCGTAGATTATTTCTAAGACCATCACTTTTGTGTCAATGTTTTTCTATTAATTTTATCAAAATTAAATAAATTAATGAAAATTAAAAAAACAAATTTTACATTTATCATTAAAAATCACTATTTTTTATTATCAAATTAATTGAATCTGAAAAGTTAAATTTTTATTTTTAATACTACATATTTAAATGTAAATTTGTATGAAGTGAAAAGTGTTTTAATATTAGATATTTCTGCAGCGATCTTGTTTTTATGACACGTATATCTTGTTTGCTTGACACTTGATTGCTCCTTACGTAATATAAATTCGGTCTAAGATTGCATTTGTAACACGATGAAAACGTTATAATATAGATTTATTACAATCGTAAACTGATACTCAGAGCATCTTTAATGTGAAATAAATACCATATTTACCCAATCATAAAATGTAATATGTCTACGCGTCCAATAACGTTATTTTAGACGGTTTTCTAACGGGTTCTCCCGGGAATATACTTTAAATATTTTAGGAAATTTAATTGGTAATAAATATCAATAAAGTGTAGGAAGTAGGAAGGGGAAGTTATTTTTTACTGATAATTCACTATTAGATGCAAGGAAGTTCAATCTAGCGAACTTCAGATCTTCTTCTTGAAGTAGAAAAATGAAATTTTGGGTACAGCTGAAGTAACATTTTGTGAAGTTTAGATTCATCTTGGATAAATTTAGTTAAACAATTATTAAATCAAACAGAATTCACACAATTGTTTAAGTTTATATGAAAAAATAAAAGTTAACAATGCATATTAATTAATGTTTTAGTTATAAGTTTAATTTGAATTTTAGTTCGAGAGCTAAGTATTAATTGTGGCTTTAAGTTTCCTATACTCACATCAAAGATGCCATATTCAGTCTATAATCTCTCTACAGAAACAATGATTCTGGCAACATTCTTGACAACTTGCTATCAAGAATGGAACAATATGCCAACAATTTGGAAACTTTGGTTCAAGAAAGGACATCCGATTATTTAGAAGAAAAAAGAAGATGCGAAGAGCTTCTTTATCAGCTTCTTCCAAAGTAAGTTTCTTCTTTTTCAACGTTTTCGATAGATAAACTTTAGAGCAAGAAGCTTTTTATCATTCTTAAGGGCCGCTATACGATCAGCTATTGCTGAATGAAAATAATTTCCCTTTTTAGATAGAAAGTCTTTCATTTCTCGAATTCAATCAATTTTTTTACAGATATTTTTACACTATTTTTAACTTTAGATTTATTCTATAAATATAATATTTGAATGTTTAAAAAAAACAAGCTTCACTTTTTTTCTTAAATTTGTTTAATATAAACGAAAATGAATGTAAGTAGGTCTATCAAAATATACAATGAAGATATCTTTGGATCAAATAAATACTATATACTGTAAATATTTATCAGTTTACGTATTTTTAATATGAATAAAGAAAATAAATACGAAGATTTAAGCATACAATTTAAATTAAATTAATGAACTAGAACAGCTGAATTTGTTTTTGATATCATTCCTCTAATGGTTAAAGTTTAAAAAACTCATTTCTTTAAAAATATTCCTAAGTTTATAAACAAAGTGTTGCGCTCTAACTTAGGGTTTAAATAAAGACCTAAATGGTTTATAAATGCAGTAAAATTAATGGTCAGAAAAGTTACCTAAGTGAAATTAACTTACTTAAATTTAATTCAGTAATTAATTACACGTTAAACCAATTAAGTGAAATTGACTTTCTTATATTTTTGAATATTTATATTTTAACATTTTATCTTTTTTATCTTTTCGAATCATCTTCTTTGCATTTTTTATCATCAAATTCGTAGGACTTTCAAAAATGAATCATAAAATTAGAAGCATCTCAGTACACCAGTTACTTAATAATATAAAATGGTATCAAATCAATAAGCAGCAATGCTCTCTACGTTCTTAAAATTGTTATTCAAGAAGTTTATACTGTATATACAACTGCTCTTAAAGGTAATTGTGTTGTAAAATATGTTAACTTCTTAACCTTTGAGGCAACGACTTAATCAGATAGATGAGAGCATTTGTCAAATCTTTAATTTATGCATCTGTGTTCCTGAACTCATATATATTCATATAGCTTGTATACGAGTCGGGCAAATCCAATTTACGCAATATATATAAGAGGCACCTTGTTCTAGTAGAATTCAACTGATAGCTTTATATAAGATTACAGTATAATTCATTTTTATAATTCTTTAGATTAATTCTTCATTCTTAATAATCTATAAATATTTTTATAATTATCTATTTTGCGTTATAATCTCCTTGTTCCTAAAACGTTTAGGTCCGTTGCTCGACAATTAATTAGAGGAGAAAATGTGGTTGCTGAAACGTTTGACTGCGTCACTATTTACTTCAGCGACATCGTGGGCTTCACTGCTATTTCAGCAGCTTCAACTCCTATGCAGGTACTGACGGTGCTATAAAAAAACTCATTAATTAAGAGCACATAAAGGTTCTGACATTACTTAATTCAAATATTTTTTCATTTTATTCATTTTCATCGGTTATTTCCTTCGGCCAGCGGTTTCCCAACTTTTTTCCTATAAAACTGTAATGACCAAAAAGAATAAAGTCTTCTGACCAATATGACGCAAAATATTAATAATATCCATTCTTACAGAACTTTTCTTGTGGTCAAGAGGGGAAGGATTTTTTGTGTCAATGACTATTTTATTAATTTTTTATTTTTTATCGTCAAAACGCATTTCAGTTTATATACTAACAATACTGATTTAATTAGAATATTCAAATTTTATTTGCCTACCGTTGCTGTATGCCACTATTTATTTAGATATTGCTCTTTCTTCGATTGTTTTTAGATTTCTCTTTTGTAACTTGATCTTGTTTATCTCTTTCTCTTTTATCAGTTTCTGTTAATTATCACTTTCTCTTTTATCAAATCTTATTATTTATCTCTTTCTCTTTCGTAACTTGATGTTGTTTATATCTTTCTCTTTTATCGTATGTTCTCATTTATCTCTTCTCTTATGGAACTCGTTGCTATTTATTTATTTCTCTTTTATCACTTTCGGTCAATTACCCACTTTCTCTTTCATCAAATGTTTTTATTTATCTCTTTCTCTTGTATAACTTGTTATTGTTTATTTATTTCTATTTTATCACTTTCTGTTATTTCTCTCTTTCTCTTTTCTAACTTGTTGTTTTTTATTTATTTCTCTTTTTTCAAATGTTTTTATTTATCTCTTTTATCTGACCTGGATTTCAGAATTGAACTTTCGAAGTAATTTTAAATAAGAGAATTAAGGAAATAAATAATTAATTCTTTTCGACTCGAATCAGGTTGTCAAGAATTTCTACATGAATTTAATTCTTTCTAAACCAATCATTAAATTATGTATTTCTTTGAATGCCTTTTGGCCTAATTTCAATACTATTTCAGAATCAAAATAACTAGATCTAATATAACCAATATTTTCGATCTTCATTTTATCTTGATTTTTGTTATGTATTTAGATATCATCGCAAGATTTACTTATCTATTGCAGGTTGTTGACTTGCTCAATGATTTATATTCAATATTCGACAGCACCATTGAAGATTTCGATGTCTATAAAGTAAGAAAATATATCAAGAGATTTGTATCATACAAAATATAAATTTTGATAACAGACGTATTTTCTGATCATCATAAAATCGATTTTAATCGGAATAAGAATCGCTTCATTTATGAAATCGACTCTGATTGGTGTTCACCAACGGTTGACTATTTTCTATTGGTGGAGAACCAATATTTTTTACTAATCTATTCTGATTCAGATCGGTTTTACATTGGACACGAAAATACGCCTATTGATTTTGATTTAATTTTATGTACCAAATGAATATTTTTCGTTGATAAAAATTAACGTTATTTGAATATATTATTTATTAATATATATATTATTTATATTTTTATGTTACCTGCTTAGGTAGAAACAATTGGTGATGCATATATGGTCGTCTCAGGTTTGCCTGATAGGAATGGCAATTGCCATGCGAGAGAAATTGCTCGAATGTCTTTAAGTTTGTTGAAGATTGTTCAACTATTCCAAATCAGGCATCGACCAGATGATAAACTTAAACTCAGGATCGGCATCCATTCTGGACCTTGTGTAGCAGGTACAAATTTAACTTATTTATTCATATTAATTTAAATTAAATAAGAATAGAATAGAATATAAATCATCTTACCTTAATTATTTTACTTGTTTTTAGAATGATAATAAAAAATATCAAGTAAAAAATAAATAATTGTTGAATTCTTTTATAAAATATATCATTATTTTCTTGACGGAATGTAGATATCAGAAATATAATAAAAAAATACCAAGATTTTCCTTAAAAATATAACTAATGATTCTGTAGGATATTATACTGTACTTATTTTTTCATAAACAAGATTCTGTTGTTCATTATATTTGAATGAGAAACTATACAAGTTTTTAAGCCATTTAATATATTTTTATAGTTTGATATATGACTACAGACATTAACATATTATTTGGTAGTTTTCTTTATATATTCGATGGCAAAAAGTGTAATGTGGTTAAACCATCTTTAGTGGTTTGAGGGTGATATCTATGGTCCTAAAGCGACTAAAACCACTCGGAAGGTCAACATGTTTCAATTTTAAGGAGAAATAAACGTGCCTTCCTTTACGGAGTCTTACCTGTCTTCCTCTTTTCTAGGGGTAGTTGGAGTGAAGATGCCTCGCTATTGTTTATTTGGCGACACTGTCAACACTTCAGCCCGAATGGAAAGCAACGGCCTTCGTAAGTGACCTTAATGTATCATCATTCAATAGGAATTTCCATTGAAAATTATTATGATTTTCAATTTCCCGTAATTTTTCGTTCATTTCAGTTGGTATTGGACCAATTTTACGTAAATCCTTTAAGATTGTTGTAGATTCTTTTACAAATCTTTTTTAGATTACTTTGCGAAATTGTTTGAGAATTCTTGCGCTATCGATTTCTTCGTGCAATTTTATTAATTTTAATTAAATGCTATGTTTATTTATCACTTTTTCTATATTTTATTATACGGAATTAACAAAATAACATTATTTTATTTTCTAAATATATATATTTAAGTAACTGTAAATCATTTTATCTTTCTATTCAAATAAAAAATAACGAAGTGCATCGATTTGTAAAATAAATCCTTTGTGAACTCGTATCACGTAGCTACTTTATACGAACGTCAGGAGCGCGATGTTTTTCAGCATCTAGAGCGCAAGTTTGACAAGATTCTTTCACTTATAGATGGAATTATTTTGAAAAAAAATGTAAACGAAGGAATTTATATCAAATTTTCGATAAATGTAAATAATGTATTAAGTATGAACGTGTGGAATTTATGATGTTTATGTAAGAAAAAAGTTTACATTTTTTATCAGAACGAGTTATAGTTCTGGCAGTGCTAAATGTGTCTGTTAGAGAGGATAAATGATAGAATGTGAATGGTAGGAAGACACTGAGTTATAGAGTAATAAAGAGAGAAAAAGAGAGACGTAAAAGAACTTAAAAATAAAATAATTCATATTTCTAAGGATCTTTTCTATATTTATTGATCAGTATAATACATTTTATGGCATGGAAATCGGTTAGCAGATCGAAATGCGTTTTTTTGGCATATAAAAGAATGACTTTTGAATATTATTGAAAACTCAAAACTGATCTACTGAAAAATATTGTCTAATCAATTTCTTTACGTATCTCATTTCAAATTCTTACGAGAGACACTTTTGAAACATAAATTCGTACATTATTTAATAGTTAAAAAAGTTCATTCAAGTTCATTTTGAAGAAATTTTTTATTTGAAAATGATAAAAATATTATATTGACAAAAGATTAAATTATTTTTGTTATATCTCAGCACCGGGCTGGATAGGAAATAGTGGATGCAATGATTTAAATAACTTTAATGTACAGAGACTAAATACATAATT
>JAJNBT010017766.1:0-19610 GCA_028455955.1 Notopais sp. p TS-2021 | reverse complement strand
ATGCGCGTGTTAATAAAGATTGGCCAAGTGCTGATGATGCACGAGATAAACTAGCCGCATTAAATATTGTGCTAGAAGACGGTGCTAACGGCACAACCTGGCGCAAACAATAAATTTAATTTTATAAGGATAATGACATGCTCGCCATTTTAACTTTGCAACATAGCGTTACGTGTTAATGATGGTCTTTATCCTAATAAATAAAATTAAATTAATTCAGCACAAAATGAAACACAGGGTGAAAGACTTTCGCCATGTGTTCATTATTCTTTTTTTATTATCCAGTAGTTTATTCTCCCAAGACTCAAAAAAGCTAACGGCGTATTTAACACCTGAATTTAAGCAAACGTTTAATGAAATTTACGGTGATAGCGCGTCTAAGCTGTTGTCACAGTGGATTAAATTAATGGACAACAATGAAGGTAAAGATGATTGGCAAAAGATGCGTCTGGTTAATCATTTTTTCAATAAAAAAATTCGTTTTGTTGATGATATTATTCATTGGAAAGAAGAAGATTATTGGGCAACTCCTTTTGAGTTTATTGGTACCAAAGGCGGAGATTGCGAAGACTTTGCTTTAGCTAAGTATTTTACACTAAAAGCAATGGGTGTTGAGCCGAGTAAAATGCGTTTGATGTACGTACGCGCGCTTGCTATTAACCAACCTCATATGGTGCTCATTTACTCAGAAACTATCGATCAAATGCCATTAGTATTAGACAATATTAACCCTAAAATACTGCCGGCTAACCAGCGAAGAGATCTTAAACCAATTTACAGTTTTAATGGCGATGGATTGTGGCTTGCGAAAGCAAAAGGGCTTGGAAAACAAGTAAAAGGGAAAGGTGGGGTCACTCGATGGGAAGATATAGTGACACGCATTGAACGCAGCGAATTTAAAACAAATAAACAATAAATTTTATGGACAAAATATGACATTAAGAATGCAATTAAATGCGGTTATTTTATCCGTACTGGTAATGAGCTTTATTGGCAGCGTATCAATAAATCTCATCAATACCCAACACTTTTTGTCAGGGCAACTTGCATCACATGCGCAAGATACTGCCACTAGCTTAGGCCTTTCATTAAGCGATCCTATTTTCAATGAAGAACCGGTTGTAGTCGAAGCAACCATCAATGCGATATTTGACCGCGGTTTTTACCATCACATCACGCTTGAAAACATAAACGGCAGTATTCAATACCAACGTATTAGTGAAACTCAACCAGAGCAAGTGCCACAATGGTTTATTGATCTTTTCTCATTAACCGCGCCTGAACAACAGACCATGATAGACACCGGATGGACAATCGGCGGTATCTTAAAAGTACAATCTCATACGGGACTTGCTTATCAGCAGTTATGGAAAAGCGCTAATGACATAACACACGCCACACTGTTTATATTTTTTCTCGCACTATTGTTGGCTTACATAATGTTGCAACAAATGTACAAACCCATTAAAGCTATCTCGTTACAGGCTGAGGCGATTCAGCAACGAAAATTTATATTAATTGAAAAACTACCCGCTGCAGCAGAATTGAAGAGCTTTGTGCTGGCCATGAATAAAATGGTCGGAAATATAAAAAATACTTATGAAGAACTCACTGAAGCAGCAACAGAAACACATCGAGAAGCTTATATAGATGAACAAACGGGTATTGAAAATCGTCGTGCTTTTATAGATACGATGGATTCTCTCTTAGCTGAGTCGGCAAAATACAGTGGCAGTATCGTAATGGCGCGGATAACGGGATTAACAGAACTTAATAAAAATCAGGGATATCAAGCCGGTGATAACCTCGTCAACCAACTGGTTAAATTAATAGGAGAAAAAGCGGATAATGATGCAAAGTTATACCGTGTTTCGGGATCTGAATTCTGTTTGTTAACTGAAGAGCGCGATGTATCAACATTAAAAAAATTAATAAATTCAGTAAGTAAACCATTAAATGTAAACATGGAAAGTACGCAAGAGGCTAATACTGTTTTTGGTGTCGTTCATTTTAAAAGTACCGAACTGTTTTCAGACGTGATGTATGAATTAGATATGGCCACCAATAATGCCTCTTATAATTCAGATGGATTATATATTCAAGATAATGTTATTCAACATGAACAATTAGGTAGTGCAACGAACCTAAAAGTCATATTAGATAAAATATTAGGCGCACCACAAAAGTACATCTCACTAAAAAAACAAGAGACGTTATGCTGTAGCGAACGTCTTGCCTTTGATCTAGAGATATTTGCGTCCTTTGAAGTTGATGCTCAAATGATTAATACCGGGGATCTCTTTGCCATTGCTAGCCAATACGGGAAAACGGGGGCATTAGATTTTACTATTATCAAACTTATTATCGAACAGTGCCAAACAAAACAATATTGCGATAAAAATATCGCCATTAATTTATCGCGTTTAACTTTTTCTGATCATCAATACATGAAAGAAATAACACAAATTATCAAAGAAAGCGGTTGTGGTAAATCACTTGTTATCGGGTTAACTGAGGTATCAATACTTGATGACCTAGAACAGAGTAAGTTAAAAATAGCCGCGTTGGTTGATAACGGCTGCTCTATTTGCATTAACCGTTTTGGTAGTAGTATTGAATCTTTGCAATATATGATGGAAATTAGACCTGACTTGGTAAAATTATCGCCATCTTTCACACGTAATATCGATCAAAAAAATAGTAACGTTCAGATGGTAGGGGCTTTTGTAAGGATGGCACATGGCCTGGACATCACGGTTGTTGCGCAATGTGTAGAAACGACGAAAGAGTTAGAGACCTTACAAACACTCAAGATTGATGCTGCACTAGGTTATATTATTAACAAACCAAGTAAGCTAGATTAACCCTAAGTGAATGACATATTTTAAATAAATTCACCTATTTGACATAAAAGAGGTGACAAAGGAGATCTAAGTCAATAAAATACAGCAGATATATATATTTGTTTGACCTTAATAGCAGATGTTACATAACCGAATGTAAACAGGGATAGAAAATGAAAAAGATTTTAATTGCAAGTTTACTTATTGCTATATCAGCAAATGCACAAGCCGTCACAGATAAAAAAATCAATATAGACCAAGTGATCGCAGAGCTAGCATCAGGGAAAACGATTGAACAAATTATAAAAGATGCAAATTTTGAAACAGTAAACGTAGTTGCTGAATTAACAAAGGCGCAACCTGAGTCAATTATTGCGATTATCACTACTGCTATTATAGAGAATCCAGAAAAAGCAGCTGAAATCGTACAAGCTGCTGTTGAAGCAAACCCAGAGCTAGCAAGTGAAATAGTACAAGCCGCAGTTGATGCTGGCGCTGATCAAGATGAAATGATCGTTGCAGCGTTACTTGGTGGTGCAAATGAAGAAGACATCGCACTCAAAACAGCCGCTGGCGGATTTACCTCTGCCGCTACTTTAGGTGCTGCTCCATCACAACCAGGTTTAGGTGGTGGTACGGGTGGCGGTGGCGCGACTGCTTCACCAAACTAGTAATCAATAAGTTGGAAGTGGGACTTTAGTCCTGCTCTATTTCAACAAAGTGATACTAATTAAACTATCTATAAAAATAGACGAATAATATCTTTATAGGCCACATAAATAGAGTGGCTCCTATGTTTATAAACATGAAATATTATTGTTATTATGATGCTACCTATATCTAGCGCTAACCCAATAGTAGGACGCTAGTCCTACTAATATGTACAACGGATTGTATGATTTTTAATAATACTCACAAACAGATAAATGGATTTTCTGGTGCGCAGTAAATACGCCTTTTACCTCCTCAGCTTTATCATCTTTTTTTCTCCAATTCCCTTAGGCGCAAACCGTCCTTGGGCATGGGGCTTGATAGAGATCTTAATCTGCATTAATACCATTCAAGTCTGTTTTACACATAGCTTTTGTAATGTATTTGAGCGACTCAAGCAAGTTAAAGTGGTTTTGGCTACTCTTGTTGCAGTACAAGTTTGGGTGTTTTTTCAATGGCTAGGTGGCATCGAAGCAAACTTATCTCCTTTATTTTCTCTAGATCCTAGCCAAACTGAAATAGCTTTAATCAAAGGCATTACTTTTTGTTTATTTATTATTAATTTATCCGTTTTAGTTACAAGTGAAATACGTGTTAAACAAGTTTGTTGGATGATTATGGCCGCTGGTTTGTTTCAAGCAGTATATGCAATTTTCCTACAATACTCAGGTTGGAAAGTAAGTTTACTCGGCTTTCCGATTGGAGAACGAGCCACGGGCACTTTCGTTTATTGGAATCACTTAGCAAATTATCTATTACTGTGTTTGAGTGTGGCGATTGGATACTTAATTGGTTCATTAACAGGTGTTCAAGCAATATCGCAAAGAGCTAGGTTAGCCTCCTTTATTGAGGCTTTGCTAAGCCCTAAATGGATGATGCGTATAACAATTATTATTATGGTTGTCGCACTCATCATGACTCGTTCACGGATGGGTAATTCTGCATTCTTTATCTCCTTATTAGCAACTAGCGTATTAGCTTTGCTAATAATGAAACGACCTCCTAATACACTTAAATGGTTAATTGCTAGCTTAGTTATTCTAGATTTAGTCATAGTGGGAACTTATTTTGGCGTCGATAAACTAAAAGAACGTTTGCAAGCAACATCGTTTGAAGCAGAAACAAGAGACGATGTCATTAGGGATTCAATTCCATTCATCCAGGATGTATGGGGCAGTGGTACTGGCGCGGGTAGTTTCTATTCAACCTTTATGCAGTATCAAAGCTCTGAATATAAAGCTTTTTACGATCATGCACATAATGAATACGTACAATTTTTAACTGAGTTTGGTTTGTTTCCAAGTTTATTGTTATTTCTAATGGTTATATATGTTGTGTGCAGGGCGATCAATACAATGCATAACAAAATAGGGTCGCTAAATAGAGGATTAGCGATGGGGGCAATAATGGCCTGTATTGGTATGATTATGCATACAAGTGTTGATTTTATATTACAAAATTATTCTATCGTATTACTCTTCATTGTTTGTATTTTCCTCGCGCTTGTTAAAACTAAAAATAGAAGTAAAAAAAATTATGGCGATTAATTTAAATACACTTTACGCGATAATTTGGGCGTTTCTTACTCTCAGTGCACTCTTATTTAATTCTATGTTTGGTGCTGTTGCTGCTTTATTATTCTTAGCAAGTGGCATTGTATTTGTTGCCACTAATCCACAATATTCTATTCATGTATGTAGAGATAATTGGCTTTTACTTGTCATCCCCCTATGGGCCTTATTATCTGTTACATGGTCTGATGTACCTATGAATGCTTTAAGGGCAAGCATTCAACTAATTATTACGACTATCATTGCAATTGTTATCGCGTCTAGAATGAGGATTGATATCATATTAAAGGCATTTGCTATTGCGATGTTAATTGCAATGTTAATGAGTTTTCTATCGTCTAGAACTGCTTTAAATGGACTCACGGGCGAAGAAAGTTTAATTGGAATATTTAACAGTAAAAATTATTTAGCCACAAACACTGCAATGGCTATTTTTGTTGGCATTTCGTTATTTCTAAATAAATATTCTGGAATGTATAGTAAATTCCTTGCTATCACCCTATTGGTAATATCTTCATTTGTACTATTTAAAGCTAAATCATTCGGTGCAATAGTGTTTGTGATTCTAGCTATATTTTTAGTAATAAGTATTATTTTTTACCAAAACATACTTATTAATAGTCGCCTTCGTTCTCTGATAAATTGGGGGATTGTTATACTTTCTCTTGCCGTGTTGCTATTTTTTTCTTTCAACTTAGTGATTGGGCATTTTGATGATTTCATGTATGAAATAGGCAAAGACCCTACCTTGACAGGGCGTACCTATATTTGGGAACGAGGATTCGAGATTATTGAGGAATATCCGATTTTTGGTGTTGGTTATCAAAGTTTATTTTATTCAGGAAATGATGTCGCAGAAGATATTTGGGAATTTGCACATGTGCCATCGGGAGCAGGTTTCAATTTTCACAATGCCTACGTGCATGTAACTGTTGAACTAGGGGTTATTGGTCTCTCTATGTTTGTATTATTAATATCAGTTTTTTTTAGAAGTATTTTTTCCATAGATCAAATCTTAATAAATGATGATAGGTTATTTTCTATATTTATTTTTATCTATTTATTTCTACAAACATTTTTAGAAGCCAGTTGGTTAAATCAATTTACAGTTACGCATCTATTTATTTGCATGGCTTGGGTATATTTAAAGGAAGAAAACACAAATGAGTAATATATGTAGTGAGAAAGAGGGAGTAATAATATTCGGTGGAGCTGGTTTTATTGGTTCTCATTTAATAAGCAACTTAAAAAATTCTGGTTGTAAAAATATTATTTCGTTGGATATAAAAGAACCCAAATTTAGAGAGGAAGGGGTTACTTATTTATTAAAAGATATTAAAGATCTTTCTGACTTGAAGATATTTAGTGATGTTTCTAAAATCTATAATTTTGCTGCGGTACACACTACTCCTGGGCATGAGCATCATGAGTATTATGAAACGAATATTCAAGGGGCGTTGGAAGTCTGCAAGTATGCTGAGAGAGCTAATATTAAAAGTATTGTTTTTACGAGTTCTATTTCAGTATATGGGCCTAGTGAAGAACAAAAAACAGAAAAATCACCCTTACTACCAGTCTCTTCATATGGCTACTCTAAAATGCTTTCTGAACAGATACATACAGATTGGCTAAATCGTGTGCATGATGGAAATCTAGTTATTGTTAGACCCGCTGTTGTTTTTGGTCCAAGAGAGGGAGGAAACTTTACGCGGCTTGCTACGTTATTAAAAAAAGGTTTTTTCATCTACCCTGGACGAAAAGATACAATTAAAGCGTGTATATATGTACAAGATTTATTAGAAGCTATTGAGTTTGCTAAAGACCAAATGGAATCATTAATTATTTTTAATGGCGCATACCATCACGGTTATACCCTCGAAAATATAATTGATACTTTCAAGGGAAAGCATTTTAATAATGTAAAAACATTTCTCGTGCCTCGAATTATTGTCACTGCAATTGCCAAATTTTTGGGTATATTTAACGCATTCAACATAGGTATACACCCTGAACGAGTTACAAAACTTGTGAAGTCGACGGATGTTTTCCCTGGTTGGCTTGTTTCTAAGGGAAAAACCTTTGACGAAGGGCTTATAAAAGCTTTGCAGAGGTGGTCTGATGATACTTCTGGACAATTTAAATAAATTTAGAAAGCTCAGCGTTATATTAATGGAAAATAAATAATGAAACTATGCATAGCAATTTGTACCTATCGTAGGGAAAACATTCGAGATACCTTGAGATCTATTGCTATACAAGCCTTACCAGATGGTATTAGTTTAAAAGTTGTCGTCGCAGATAATGATGATAACTCTAATGCTCGTGATTATATTGAATCAGTTGCTAAGCAACATAATTTAAATTTAATTTACGTACACGCGCCGTCGCAAAATATTTCGATTGCTAGAAATGCATGTATGGAAAATGCAGAATCCGATCTATTACTTTTTATCGATGATGACGAAATAGCATCTAAAAATTGGATTAAATCAATTTTATTAACTTTTGATGAACATAAAGCAGATGTTGTTTTTGGTCCGGTTGAGGCTGTTTATGAAGAACTCGCTCTACCCTGGATCAAAGAGGGTGATTTTCATTCTACAGAGCCTGTTTTTGTAGATGGAATTATAAAAACGGGCTATACCGGCAACACATTGTTGAACCTTAATTCAGAAATTTTAGTGAATGAGCGCTTTGACCTACGTTTAGGACGTTCAGGGGGGGAGGATAGTGATTACTTTTCTCGATTATTTAATAAAGGGGCAAGACTGGAGTTCTCTCCAGCAGCTAAAGTATCTGAGGCGGTTCCTAAAGAGCGGGCAACATTAAAGTGGCTGATAAAAAGAAAATTCAGATGTGGGCAAACGTGTGGGGCACGCATGCTAACTAAAAATGATAGCTTATCGCATATTGTAATATTAATCCTTAAAGCAACGGGTAAGTTTAGCCTGTGCATGTTGATGTCAGCACTCTCTATTTATGCAAAATCAACAATGTTTACCTGGTTTCTTCGAGGCGTTTTACATTTGGGAATTATTCTAAAAGTCTTAGGGAAAAATGAAATTGTTCAATATTAATTTTTTGACGCAGATAATTAGCTTATGTCTACTATAAATTCAAATCAGGTAATTTCTGGTGCATCTTGGATGATGTTGGCGAATATAGCTTCTGTGACATTGAAGTTTATTACCATTCCTATTCTCGCTCGAATGCTCTCTCCTGAAGATTTTGGTGTTGTTGCACTTGGAATGAGTATTGTTTTTTTCTTAACATTACTTGGCGGAAAGGGAGGTTTTTCAGGTGCTTTAATCGCACAAAAAAACAGTAATAACTTATCTTGGAATAGTGCATATTGGACCAATATAGCAATAGGTTTTATTTTTGCTTTTTTAATGTTCTATTTTTGCGATGATATAGCTTCTTTTTTGGGTAGTCCAAATGCGAGCAAATACATACAAATTTTAGCCCTTTTAATACCTATACAATTTATGGTTGATATCCTTAATGCAAAGTTAATTGCGCAACTTGCATTTAAGAATGAAGCGAAAGTAACTAGTTTTTCTGATGTTACTGCGGGAATAATATCCTTAATTGCCGCTATTTATGGCATGGGAGCTTGGGCTTTAATATTACAACATTTTTTGTCTCAATTATTTCGTATCGTTGGCTTCCTTAAATATGGTGGACTATGGATCAGGTTTCAATTCTCTTTCATCGAACTTAAAAAATTATTGAGTTTTTCTGTTATCTCCATTGGTGTTGAGATTTCTAATTTTATTGCAATGCAGGCTCCTATCGTTATAGCTTCAAAGTTCATTGGGGTATCTGCTTCTGGTGCCTTATCTATTCAAAACCGACTAGCCTCATTACCAAGTGATATTGTACTCCAAGGTATTTCAAAAGTGTTGTTTCCTATTTTTTCCCAGAGCAAAATGTCAGAGGAAGGCATGAAAGATGGTTTTCTTTGGAGTATTTGGGTAAATTCACTTATTTTGGTTCCTGTGCTATTTGGTATAGCGGTTGTAGCGAAACCACTAACTGCATTAGTATTAGGCTCGCAATATGAAAGCTATTGGTATGTTTTGGCTGGTCTAGCACTTTCAAAAGGAATAATGGTTCCATGTGCTAGCTTTAACCCCTTTATGAAAGCCAATGGCAAGATTCTTACCTTGTGGGCAATGATATCTTCTAGAGCAATATTGGTTGTTTCACTAAGTATCTTCGGAAGTCTTACAGCAGGAGTTATTGGTCTAGTATATGGCATTGTTTTATCAAGTGTTTTATCTTTCTTTATATTTTTTATCGTAGGATTTAAAGTTAACAAAATCAGTTACAAACAAGCAATGAGGTCTTTTTTTATTCCATCAATTGCAACTATATGCATGTGCCTATCAGTTTACTTAATATTTTATTTCATACCTTTAAATCAATTATTACAACTTTTTTTAGCAATATTTACAGGGGTAACTGTTTACGTAATAATTTTACTTCTTTGCTATCCAAAATTACGAAAAATGAGAAGTGTTAATACCGTTAAGATTTTTTTAACTCAATATCCGCATTCAATTAATACAACAGGAAATATCCAACAATGAAACTTACCTATTACAAAGGCGATGTCGCAAATTTTGGTGACGAGTTAAATGAATTTATGTGGGATAAGATCATTAAACCTGATTTTTTTACACAAGATAAATCAAATTTATTTTTAGGCATTGGTTCTATCATTTGGAATGATTATGACGCTGAGGCTAAAAAATTAGTTGTTGGTTCAGGTTATGGTGGTTACACCGATATTCCTAATGTAAAAGATGGAACGTGGAATTTTTCTTTTGTGCGTGGAAAACGCACAGCGTCAATTCTTAATATTGACGAGAAGTATGCCATTACTGATGCCGCTATTCTGACTCATTTTATAAAATTACCGCCTGTCGATAAAAAATATAAAGTTAGTTTTATGCCACATTGGCAAAGTATCGAAAGAGGGAATTGGAAGAAAGCATGTGATATTGCAGGTATTCATTATATTGATCCACGCGATGATGTTCTCGATATTTTGACTGAAATACAACAAAGTGAACAATTGATAACAGAAGCAATGCATGGAGCGATTCTCGCGGATACATTAAGAACACCTTGGCTTGCAATTGAACCACTTGCGAAACTCCATAGAAATAAATGGTTTGATTGGAGTGAGTCATTAGAACTTAAATTACATTTCTCTGACTCGCCCGTTTCTAGTGTGAGAGATAGTTGGGCTAAAATCACAAGTGGCACTGGGCTTGGTAGCAAAAGTAAAAAAGCGGGGCAAATCTTGAGTTTTATCGATCCAATTCTTATATCAAATGCCGCGAAGCAACTAATGAGTGTATCTAAATTAACGGGACAGTTGAGTAATGACACTGTTTTTGAAAGCCGCGCTCATCAAGCGTTAGATGCCGTTTCAAAAATAGAAAATGTAGAATTGGCTGTATAAATGAAATTTAAAAATACACACGAGATTCAAGTTTCAGTTGTTATTGCAGCTTGGAACTCAGCTAAGTTCATTTCTAATGCAATTGACTCCGCATTAGCTCAGACAGGAGTCACCTTAGAAGTTATTGTCGTTGATGACTGCTCTGATGATAATACTTGTGACGTTATTGAAAAATATAGTGACGTTAGAGTTAAATTAATTCGATCTGAAGTTAATGGCGGACCAGGCGCTGCAAGAAATATCGGATTTACGGCTGCAAAAGGTGAATGGATTGCGGTATTAGACTCGGATGATTTTTTCCATGAATCACGACTTTTCTCTATGTTGGATGCGAATCAAACGAATGCAGATATCTTAATTGATAATGTTTTCGAGCAACAACAAGGATCAAGTGATCTTAACGCTTTTTATAAAAATAGTGAGTTACCAGTCGGTTCATTCACTTTAGACTTTTTAATTAGCTCTAACTTAATTTATACAGATAAAAAGTCCACTGGTTACGTAAAACCTATATTTCGTCGCGACTTTATACAAGAACACCAAATACACTATTGGCCTGAAATTAGGATTGGTGAAGATTACTATTTTTTAGCATGTTGTTTAGCAGCGGGGGCTGAAGCATTAGTTGTAGATCTTTGTGCTTATGTTTACACCATAAGAGCAGGTTCAATTTCTGATAAAATGACTGAGGTTCATTTAGACCGTTTATTAGTTGCAGACAAAAAATTTATCGAACACTGTAATTTGTCTACCGAAGGAAGAAAAGCTCAACGCTTTAGAACTGCTAATTTGCACCGAGCAAAAGCATTTATTAAATTAGTTACAAAGATTAAACATAAAAAATGGTCCGATGCTTTGAATATTTCGATTTCAAACCCACGTTCTATGTGTTTGTTATGGCTACCTATTAGAAAGCGTTTAATAGGTAGATAAGTAGTATAACCATGATTTGATATTAAACTCTCGAATAAGTTTGATGATAACGAGTGTTTTAACCAGCAAAAATATTACTATTATTTTGGAGAAATTGTGAAAATATTGATTGCAATACTGACTACGGGTATAAGAAATAAAACTTTTGAAGAGTGTCTTCAAAGTATTATAAAGCAGAAACTACCTAGTTCCACAGAATTAGGCGTGTTGATTGTAGAAAATAACCGTGTTTGCCAAGAGTCGATCCAAGAAATTATAAATAAATATCGAAATAAGAGCCAAGTAACGATTTATCACCGTTTAGAAACTCAATTAGGGATTCCTTTTGCACGTAATAGAGCATTAAAAGAGGCTGAATTACTATCGTATAGCTACTTAGGTTTTATAGACGATGATGCGTTTGCGGTGAATAATTGGCTTGAAGAACTTACTGTTAATATGGGGGACTATGATGTTGTAGCGGGTCCACAATGTGCAGTTTTTCCTAAGGATGCACCAGTTTTTTATCAAAAAGCTAAAATATATAATGAACGTATTTTATCTAATAAAGCCGATATAAAATGGGCTGCAACGAATAATATTTTAATGTCAGTGAATACCCTCAAAACACTCGGATTAAACTTTAACGAAACATTAATCCATGGTGGAGAAGATAAAGAGTTGTTCTTAAGAGTTTCTATGCATGGAGGCAAGTTACAATGGCGCGCTAATGCAATTATCAAAGAACATATTGTTGATAAAAGATTAAATGTTACATGGGCCTTAAAAAGAACCTTTAGAATGGGAGCAACTGGTTATCAAATAGAAAGTTGTAATAAAAAAGCATCTAAGGTATTGGTAACCTGTTTATTTAAAGGCTCAGTATATTTATTAAAGGGTATTGTTACATTTATTCCTTTTGCTATAAGTTCTAAACATTCGACCTTAGATTGCTTCTGCGATTTAGCGCACGGCATCGGTTTCTTTTATGGTCTTTTCAGTAAAGGAAAAGTTAAGTCTTATGCCTAAATACGGTTGTGTGAAAAGTTACTGTTACTCACTATTTTTTATTAGTTATTTGCTATTTTCTATTGGAACCTTCGCTAGTGAATGGAAGTTAATTTGGAGTGATGAGTTTGATTCATATGAGATGCCAAAAAATGAATTATGGAATTATGAAATCGGATACGTTCGTAATAATGAAAAACAGTTTTACACGCTAGCAAAACCCGAAAACACTAGAATTCATAATGGCTTATTAGTCATAGAAGCTCATGCTAAAGAATCAACATTCTGGGAGAAATTGTTTTCAGAGCCACATGAATATACATCTGCAAGTCTAACAACAAAAGGTAAAGCCCAATGGCGTTATCCGAGGGTTGAAGTTCGCGCTAAACTTCCTAGTGGAGTAGGCGTTTGGCCTGCTATTTGGTTACTAGGTGTTGATACTTTTAAGCAAGGATGGCCTGCGAAAGGAGAAATTGACATTATGGAATTTGTTGGCTTTGATGAACGACGCATTCATTCAGCCGTTCATACTAAAGATAGGAATCATCGATTAAATAATGCTGCTAATACATCTATTTTTGTTGATTCATTATCAACCAAATTTCATGTGTATGCGGTCGAGGTTAGACCTGAACGTATAGATTTTTGGATTGATGAAAATCTTCATTTTAGTTACAAAAAAGAGTCTAACAAATATAGTGCATGGCCATTTGATGAACCATTATATTTGATCATAAACCTTGCTATTGGAGGAGGTTGGGGTGGACAAAAAGGTATTGATCAAACCATTTTTCCACAACGTTTATTGATCGATTATGTCAGGGTTTATCAGAAAAGATTATAAATAATTTTTACAATAGCTTATTTTATGAATTAGTTCGAGATGGACTTTAATTATCCCAAACTGGGATTTACTAACTTTTTATTGGTGTTTTTATGTTAACAATATTTTTTGTTTCAACGTTTATATTATTTTATGTTTATTTCCTCTTTCCTTTGTTAGTCGTTGCCTGTGGGAAATTGAAAAAAAATGATGTCAATCGAAAGCTTGGGAAAGGGGGGGCTTCCATTGTAATTGTTGTTCCTGCACATAATGAAGAGAGTGTAATCCGTAAAAAAATTGAGAATCATTTGTCATTGGATTACGTTGAGGATAACTATAAAATTTTGGTTGTTTCTGATACTTCAACAGATTCAACTTCTGAGATTGCCAGAGAGTATGTTGCAAAATATCCACAAAGAGTTGAGTTGTTTGAAGTCTTTGATGGTTTAGGAAAAACTAATGCAATCAATAAAGCGTTAGCTGGTGTGAAATGTGACATCTTGGTCTTTTCTGATGCTAACGTATATTTAAAAAATGATGCTTTATTACAAATAGAAAAATGTTATGAAAACGATAACGTCGGCGGAGTCGCTGGGCAGTTGATCTATACCAACGATGATATAGAAGGGGCGGCACAGACAAATGGACTCTACTGGAAATATGAAGAGTTAATTAAAAAATCAGAATCATTATCTGGCTCGATGATGGGAGCAGATGGGTCAATATTTTCTATTAGAGCAAAATTATTACGTGAATTACCATTGTACGTATTAGATGATTTTTGCTCATCGATGGGAGTCATTAACCAAGGGTATGAATTAAAATTTGACGACAGTATTACTGCTTATGAAAAAGGGGCAGAATCAACGGCTGAGGAATTTCCACGTAAGATTAGAATAAGTAACCGCTCTTACAATAGTTATCGACATTTGCGCCCTGAGTTATTAAAAGAAATGTCTATGTTTAATATATGGAAATTGTATTCACATAAAGTACTCAGATGGTATAGCTTGTTTTTTATGATTATGGCTTATATTTCTAACGCAATACTCTCTATAAATGCTGATAGCATATTATTGCCGACCATGCTACTCCTGCAAACTTCATTTTATTGTATCGCAATTTTATCATGGTTTGGAAAATTCCCTAAAATTCCTGTTATATCTAAAATTGCAACTATAGCGGAGTACTTCACCATGGCTAATGTCGCTGCCGGAATTGGAATTTTTCAATCTTTAACGGGCAAAAAAACAGTTGTTTGGAAAAAAGCGGGTTCAACTCGTTAATTAAAATTTTACAAAAATTAAGAACCCTATTTAGTTATATTTTTGTTTATAAGCAGCTATAAACTTCCATATTTGGTAGAGATGGTGTAACTATTTTTGGTTATGCCATGATACTACTATTACACTGATTATCATTTACTACAATAAGGTGTAGTGTTATTTGTAATTAAAAGATCGATTCATTATATGGTATTAAATTAAGTTCTTTAATAAATATACTTGTCTACGGGCCTAACGCAGGTTGCTATAATTGGAGTATGAAAAATTTATTAGGTACCTCTTGTTCCAAAAAACTACGGTTGAATCGATAACAGAACTCAATTAAGGATTTTTTGTAGAAACTTTTCCAGTTACACTATGAAAGTTGGCAATATAAATGTTTTTAAATTACCAATTGCTATGTGCACCACGTCCTAATTTTTCTTTTTGGTCACCGCCTACAAAGGCATCATTAAGTTCAATTTTTCCTGATAAACGATAAACCATCTATATGCCCGTTGCCCCTCTTCTTTTCCGTAAGATTAATCTCGCGGTTTCCAATTTACTTCAACTAATTTACTTAACCGTAATGTTGAAGTACTCCCTCTACCTGAGTGAATAAACACATCTAATTTTAACAAAAAATAATCATTTACGATATAGAGGTATATTAACGATTAGTTTTTATCTATCCGTAATACACTTTTTTAATAGCTTCTTCTGTACTTTAAAGTAAGTTGTTGACATCTGTTATGTATAGCTGTTTAAAGTAGATGGTTATATATAATAGTTCTATTTGGTTCATAGTTAAGGTTACTAAATTATTGAAAAGTAAGTTTTTATTTATTTTATAGCTGTAACCATTTGATTTAAAAGTAAAGCGTAGGTGTTTTTTTTATTATTTCTATATCTATATAGACATATAAGTACATTCGGTTAGAATGCCCGCAGGACATTAATATGAAATGATTTTTATATTAATTTGTTAGCCAAAGGACATGGCAATTACACTCATTATCTAAATAAAATGTACTTTGCTAATAATTAAGTTAAATGCATTAAACGGTAACCATATTGCTAATTTAAACCCTATGCGGATAGATTTACTAAAAATTAATAAATATCAATTACAAGTAATAACACTTGATTTTTGATTGTTTGTTGATATAATTTTTATCGGTAGATTTAAGAATAGCAACACAACTTCGAGTAACGCCAAACCAAGTGCGAACTTGGGACGGAAAGCCACGGATCTCTATAGAGATGGCCGAGCTACCTCAATCTAACTCAATTTGATGTTATATTAAGGAAAAATTATGTCTTCAATTAAAGTAGGTACTACTAATCTAAACGGAAACGGCTCAGCAGCAGATTTAGATTCTCAACATAATCAATTAACAGGAGCTGGTGTTAACACAGTAAATGCGAGTTCTGTTTACGATACTGGAACCAATATTAGTGCAGCGGCAGCATCGTGGAACGAAGCTGATGCTAAAGAAGTTAAAATTGATGCAGTTAACAAAGACGTGCTCACACGTAATTTTGTAGATGCTGATATTAATCTTCAAGATAGTGATCAAGATGTATCTGTTAAAGTTATAAACGCAAAACGTGGCACAATTGATACAGGAACAGGTAACGATACGGTTGAAGTTCGTGTTCTTACCAATAATGAAGGATGGTCTAATCATTTCGAAGTTAATACAGGCGAAGGAAATGATAGAATAATATTCAAAGACGCACAAAATTCAAAATTCACTTCAGTTGACATAGATGCAGGTGATGGTGATGATTATATCAACTTAAATAGATTAGAAGCTTCTAGCGATGATGTTGAACGTTTCGTTGATGGCGGTAATGGCAATGACATTATCTTTGGTTCTGAAGGCAGTGATACTATTTTCGGTGGTTATGGTAATGATCTTATCAAATCCGGATCTGGAAATGATCAAGTCTGGGGCGATCATGGAAATGATAAAATTTACGCTGGTGCAGGTAACGATAGTGTCGACGGTGGTGCTGGTGTAGATATGATCTTCGCTGGTAGCGGTAATGATCAGGTGTTTTTTGATCAATCAGATTCTGTTATAAGTGGTGGTGCTGGTTTTGATTCACTGGTTGTTAACGGAACAGCAGATGTTGCAGTATCTTCAGGTTTTGAAGCAATTATTTCAAATAATAATACTAACAGTGTTGATAATGTTAACGCTGTTTTACAAGATGGCTTAGTTGTCATGCTTGGTGGAGATTTTGGTGATAGTATCACATTTGCTCCTTCAACTACTTTCACTGCAATCTCAGTGTCGTTCGATGATATGCAAGCTGCAACGTCAGGAACAGACAAAGTTGATATGTTAGATCTAGTTAATGCGCAAGGTTATAGTGTTGAAGATATTGAAGCATTGAATGGTTACCAAGCAAATACGGGTGAAATTGTTTGGTCTGATGTTGATTTATTAGCATAATAATACTGACTTTAAGTACCTTAATCTCATTAAGGTACTTATTTTCTAATTCTATTGCCAAACTGCGTGCGAACTCAGGACGGAAAACTACAGATCTTTAGAGATGGCTGAGTTGCATAATTTCTAAAGGTTACATATGTTCTCAGTTAAAATTGGCACTACAAATAGTAATGGTAACGGCTCTTCAAATAATCTAACAAGTACACACGAAGTATTATCCTCAGAAAACACCACAATTATTACAAAAGACTTCTTTGCAGTACATAATTATAACGAAATCCTTGTTGAAGCTTCCTATTGGAATGTTAATGGGGCTAAAGAAGTTAAAATTGATGCTATTAATCAAAATGTTAGTACTAAAAACTTTGTTGATGTTGATATAAATTTACAAGATAGTTATAAAAACGTTGATGTAAATATCGTAGATTCAAAACGAGGCCAAATTGAAACGGGTTCAGGTAGTGATAACATTAATGTTTCTATTTTAACTAATGGTGGATCGTGGGGTGAGTTATTTACCGTAGATAGCGGTAATGGGCATGACTTTATTAAATTCTCTGACACTAAAAACTCTCAATTTACGGAAATAAACATTAATGCTGGTAACGGTCATGACACCATTGATATTAGTGGCTTAACAGCTAATACTGGCAATGCTGAACAACGTATTATTGATGCTGGAGATGGTAGTGATTTACTTATAGGTTCAAATGGAGCGGATACATTTTTTGGTGGAAAAGGCCACGATGTTATCCATGCAAATAATGGCGATGACTTTATAGACGCAGGTCAGGGTGCAGACACGATCTATGCAGGTAATGGTAATGACACTATTAACGCTGGCGAAGATAACGATTATATCGTTGCAGGTAATGGTAATGATTTTATAAATGCCGGCGCAGGTAATGATAATATTTTTGCTGGTAATGGTAATGATATAATTATTGGTGCAGATGGTAACGATTATATCGATGCTGGTAGCGGTAATGATTTAGTACACTACGATGCAATTGACGACATCATTTTAGGCGGAGAAGGGTTAGATGCCTTAGTTGTCTTTGAAAGTGCTAACATAGGTTATAATTTTTATGGATTTGAAGCTGTTTTTGGTGAAAAAGGTACTGCACAAGATGTAACTACAATTTTATCAGATGGTCTTGTTGTCGCACTAGGTAACGATTCAGCCGACAGTTTATCTTTCGTTAACACCGGCTCATTTATTGCTTCGGATGCTATATTAGAAGATGAGATGTCTAATTTCTTAGATTCTCAAAATATCAATTTAACAACACTCAATGCTTACCAAGCAAATACAGGTGAAATTGTTTGGACTGATGTTAATTTGCTCGCTTAATAATTCTACCTATGAATGCACTTTATAGTGCATTTTTTACTTTGGAACACTATGTTTGAATGGAATCTATTTTTAGAAAAACGCAAAAAACAGCTTTTTTATATCGCTTTTTTTTCAATTTTTATCAATCTATGTATGCTAGTTATACCTATTTATAGTTTACAGGTATTTGATAGGGTGCTTACTTCTCGAAGCGTCGAAACATTATTACTTCTTGCCTTGATCGCATTTTCATTATTATTATTTCAAGCTATTCTCGAATTTGTTAGAACACGCTTATTACATACTAGCAGTGCTCAGTTTGATGAACTTTGCGCTAAAGAAGTTGTAAAGAATGCTCTAATGACTGCCGGTTCATCACCCCAAAAGGCTCGCCAAACATTACACGACCTTGCACAAACACGTACTGCATTTTCGTCTCCTGTCTTCTCTTTATTGTGTGATCTTCCTTGGACTCCGGTGTTCATTCTAGTTATTTTTTCATTGCACAGTACACTTGGCTGGTTTGCGCTAACCGCGACTATTATTTTGTTAATTCTGACGGTCATTAATTTGAAATTAACAAAGAAAAATCAAGACAAGTTCGTTAAAAGTAATTTCGAAAATGAAAGTGGATTACAAAAGTTGGTTGAACATGGTCAGAGTATTACATTATTTGATACAACTGCTGCACTTTCAGATCGCTGGCAACAAAAAAATATCGAAACACTTCAGATTCAATACAAATCTAATTTTCAACTGCACCTTTTACAAAGTGTTATAAAGTATGCTCGAATGTCCCTTCAAATTGGGGTAATAGGATTGGGTGCTTGGTTAGTTATCAGCAATGAAACGGTACCTGGTGTAATGTTAGCCTCTTCAATTTTACTTGGACGTGTTCTAGCACCTATTGATCAAGGTATCAATATGTGGCGCCCTTGGCGTCAGAGCCAAGAAGCAGTAATACGAATTAAAGAAATTCTAGCTAAAGAAATACGTGAAAAAAGAATTGAAATGCCAATCGAAAGTGTACATTTATCGGTAAGTAAGCTGAGCTTAAGGGATAAATATCAAAGAAATATCCTCAATAATGTGCAATTTGAACTTAAACCCAATAATGCATTAGCTATTATTGGTAGTAGTGGTTCAGGTAAATCAACATTACTGAATCTGCTTGCTGGGCATAATGATATAGAGCAGGGG
>JAJNBT010017754.1:0-11991 GCA_028455955.1 Notopais sp. p TS-2021 | reverse complement strand
TCCTGTAATAATTTTCCAACACTGTACGGTCTGTACCTACTCATATGTATAGATCATTTCAACTTTTACAGATATATAGGTACTGTTAGTGTAAATTCTTTTCAATATTTCCATTGTTATGTACTATGTCGGCATTCACCTGTAACTAAATAATTGTAATTGTATATTTGTAACAAATAAAAAGATAAAATAAAATAAGTCAGTGAATATTAATTGAGTTATTACAGCTTTTTCTTATTAATAACTACAGATAGGATCAGAACTTATCATTTTAAATTAATAGTCTCATTGTAAGTAGTTTAAAAAATTAGTTTTTAATTTAACCAATTTTTGAAAATAAATCACCAAAATGTGTTTAATTTCTACATATAAAATGTTATAACCGCCGATTATAAATTCACGCACGTGTTCCGTGCTATAATGAACTCCCTTTTTAATGAGCCAATAGGAACAAATAATGAGTTGATTTGTCGCTCTACAGTCTAAAGTCTAGACCAATCGGAAGGAAATAATTAATAACCGTAAAACATAATTACGACACCTGTCTTTTTTTTCTCTTATTAAAGAAATAAAAAGTCTATGATTAACTTTTGTACGACGACGTCACCTTAATTATTTCGTTTAGTTTAGTAATTTAATTGATTTAAAAACGAACAAAATTACATTTTAAATAACTTATTTTCCCGGACAAAATTATTATTCTTGAATTAACTTCAATTCGAATTAAAAATAGTAAACGATTTTGTACAGATATGAAGGTTATTCGTGATATTTAAGGTTTTAAAGTGAATTTTATGCAATTAATTAATATGAAAAGTTTTTCCAATAAAAATAATTAATAATATAAACATAAACGACATATTATAATCTAATAACTAGGATTATTTAGATCAATTCTATAAGTAACCTCCTGCGAGTTTCATACGACAAAACTAACAACTTTGAACCATTTACAAATATTTAATTGGATATATATTAAAATATAAATAAATTACGTTTAATCCTGGCAGACAAAAACTAATTAACAGGTGAGTAAAAATGTTGAATAGAAATCTTTATTCGATTATAAAAATTCAATTTTTGGATTTTGGATTTTTTTTTCAAAAACATTTTACAAAAAATAATATGAAACTAGTGACGTCATTAAATAGTGTATAATGAAAATATATAAAGTCAGTTATATAACCAAGGTTGTATATGATAGGTTGTAAACTTGAGATTCAGGTCATACGTCATAAAGAATCCTTATGTTTTTTATGCGGACAAAATTATTACGTCATACGATGCCTATAGCATATATACCCTTAGTTATATCTTACATCGGTCAAAGAAATAAAAAAGCACAAAGGTATTTAAAATAAAATTTAATTGCGGACATTGAGGTATCACTAAACATTTACGTTATCTGTTTATCTAACCTAAAAGTTACAGTTCTACAGTAAATATTAAAATGATAAAAACGGTCACATTTCACGAGAATTGAATATTTTTAAGAAAATCTTGGACGAAATTACGAAAACCATTTCTATATTCGAGAAAGTAATGATTGTATCTTGTTCTTTCTACGAACTGGACAAAGCAAGCGTACTTGATTATACTTGAAGGATATGACAGAATACTATATTATTAGGAACAAAGATATATTTAATATATATTGAAATTAATTCTATTAAATGAGTGCTGTACAGATATTTACAGCTCTATTTTACAGTTTCTATAATACAGACATAGATACACATATGGTCGCTGGAATTATATTCGTGTACGGTTTATTGAAGGTTCATCTCCTTAAATTGCAAATTACATAAGTTATATATCGTAACTATAATTGATCTTGGGACAAAGTACACATGACTGTACTTGTACTTGAGTCCGACTACTGAAGAACTACGAGTACAATTATCAAAGTACAAGAAGAGTTATGTACTTGGACACAAGCTATCCTATCATTATTTAAGCATGAGATAACCCGGCTACGAACAAACTTGAAAAATATCTTCCGAACCGCACATTATGATAGCTCTGTAAAATAGAGTTTGCTCGTGTATATACAGGGTATGTGAACAATAAGTAAGCCAATTCAAACCTTTATAATTGAAATTGACTTAGTTATTTGCCAGACCCTGTATAGCTTTATAAATATACTGGTTTCATGAACGTTATAAATAATTCATGTCTGGATTATGGAAATCATCTTTTTGTGTTCTCAATCTGTCCGATATTCATGATTCAAGTATCGAAAAAAATCATGAAAGAATGAAAATTTTGAGTTTAAAATTAAACAAATTATCTAATATTTAATCTCAATAAATATTCTAAATAATATATATTATACCGGTATTTATTCTTAAACTGATAATATGTTTATTCAAACACGTTTTTGTTAATGATGCAAAAATAATGTTTAAAATTAATATGAATATTGATAACAATATTTTATAATTATTATTTTCCAAAATGTTTATTAATATCAGAATCATTAATAATAATATTGTTGTATCTGTATACAGATTGAGAACTGGCCTGAGTTCAGTGTGACTATTTCATTGCCAATAGATGGCGCTGTATGTCTATTAAAAATGTTACCAAAGGCTATAAAGTTTAATGCCCAAACTTAAAATAAGATAATGCCCAAAAATGGATAATAGATATATTTTTAATAATTGCAATATAAATAAATGTACAATATCCTCCCAGTACAATATTCCTTCCGTCATTAAGGATATTCTATTCGGGGGTATATTGCCCTAATGGGATATTGTCTTAAGACCTACGGGAGGATATTGACCTAGGATCTAAATAAAGTTATCCTTCTATTAATTTGAAAATGGATATTGGACAATCTGGATATAGCGATGGGCAAGTTCCGTAAGCTCTTCCATTGTGTCCTGCTTCGATGTAATCTCTCATATCAGTATCGGGAGTAGTGGGAGGAACCCTGGAAAAAGTGTTATCATCAGCAGTTGTTACTCTATATTAAAGGCAGTAGTTGTGCTATAGAATTGAATCGATTATAAGTACATTCACTAATATCGATTAATGTAAAGATCAACTACACCTGTAGAGAGAGGTACGATGTACTATTCCAACTCACCCGAGTGCTATGTTGATAATCTCTCCCATGAGTCCATCGTGTTTAAGAGGAGCTTCAGCAATCTCGCAAATCGCTCTCATCAAGCAAATTTTTCCATTTAAACCAAATCTGAAATCAGAAATAACTCAACAACAAGAAATAGAAATAGAAAAGGTACAGCTCAAATACAATAAAAAAAAATTTGTTAACAATTATATATATACCTAGCACAGAATTACAAAACTGTATTGAAATATATTAAAAAGAAATATTTTATTCCATTTTTCCTTGAAATTTTGTATTTAACTCGCGAATATTGAAGTCAATTTTATAAATTACTCAAGTTAGTCATCGAAAATTAATTTTCTTTTACATCAGATAAGAATTTCTTGGTGTAGATTTAGACTCGAGAATCTATATTTCAGTTGGTATGCTACTTTAGATTTTAGAATGATAGAAATTCGAATTCGGATTCTGTGTGTACTCTCTATACAATTTCTCTATATCTATTCGTCTAATAACTCTAATTGACCTATTATTGTAGGGCGAAAGTATGAGGCGAGGAACTTAAGATTCTCAGTCAATGCCCGCGACAGTGAAGAAGTCTCTAGTATGAAGCGAGGAACTTAAGATCTTCGTTCTCGCTGGAAATGTGTAAAGTGGACATAACCCTTCTGTATATCTATATATTCGATTTATCTCCTGTCATTTACAGTTTTAAAAAACCTACAATTTTATTTAACTGTAAGAAAAAAATAATTTTCTTATTGAATACTAATCATTTTTATCGCTGGATAACGTTGAACACATTTAACGTATAAACGTGCTTAAAAACGTTTCTTATAAAGAAGTAAAGAAGTATTTTAACGTGCCTGGTTCGTTAGTGTAAAGCTAATGATTAGGTGCGAAGTTGCTCTATTTGACACACCTCTAAGTCAATGGGCCGGTGCTATATAATTACCAGAAATAGTTACACTACTTCCTCTTACGGATATTTAAATATATAACAAATTGATGACTGGAATTATTGCTTATTAAAATCCGATCCAATTTTTCAAAATTTAAACGAAGACTTCATTAGAAACAATAATAAAGAAGTTTTTGTTTCTTTTCTTGAGTTTTGAGAAATATTTTTTAAATGAAGTCATAAAATTAACTAAAATATGATCCAATAATATGAAAAATAACTATAGGCGTATTTTAGTGAGGTCAATATAGTCGAACGGTAGCGGGAAAAATAGTCTCGTTTTTGAAGAACTCGCCTCTCATTGGTGTTCATCAGAAATTAAAGGTATTCTATTGGTGGATAATCATGACTTGTTTATGCCGATACATATCGATTAAATCTTTCAAATAATACAACAAGGGGAAGATCCTGTTATATTGATGGCCCAAAATCAAATTGCTCCAGCATTATAACACTGAGAGCCAATAGTTTAGTAGATCAGGGCCAAAAATTTTCAACTGCATGCCCCCTTACTTAAAAAATATGTCATCATGCTCTACAGAAACATTTAAAAATAAATTAGACCAGTTTTTGAGGAAAATTGATGACAAACCCCCAATTAAAGGATATCCCTCAACGTGGGCAGAATATAATAAACTAGAAAATCTGTCGCCAAAATATCGGAAGGAATCTGGAAGGGTCATTTCTACTGATAGCTGCTCATAATAGATTAAAGCGATTTTGTTCAACCCATGTTTAATCATTTTTGATCCCCTCAGATAATTATGGTTCCCCTGTGTCCCCTCCCCCTGGGTAACGAAAACAAAAAATCCTTAATTACAGATTAATCCTTTATTATAAGAATCAATTGTGATATAAAATGTAGAGACGTCAAGTACTTCTTTTCAGGTTAATGCTTCGTTATAGAGGATATTGTTCTGATAACGAGCACTTTTAAACAATAATAAGGACCCACAGAACACTTATTGCTTTCAAGAATAATTCTACTGTAATAATAATGGTTATATTATTGAACCTGTTAAGTGCGTCTATGATGACCGAATAGATTCCCAGGCGATCGTCGTTATTCCTTCTCCCAAAGTTGTTGGTCACTTGGGTTCCGTTGGGCAATTTGATCGTGAACGGCAATTCGATGTCCAATGCCCCAGCTAGAAGAACGAAAAATTTAATACAGACGCCTCTATAGAACCAATCTTAAACTATATAGTACGTGAGAAATTATTTATTGACAAAAATAAAGTGATACTGTACATAATAAAAAAAATATTGTAAAAATTGAAATAAAATTAGACAAACTATTTCAGTTTATCCTTCGAGACGAAGCAAGACGTAGTTAAAGTTAGTCGAAGACAAGAATAAAATGTTTTAGTAAATCCTCTAGATTTGTGCAATTGGAATTTGTATTCCAATCGACACCTCAAACAGAAACTGTCGGTAAAATTATCAATTATATTTGCATTGATCAATTGAAGATCGGGGGTTCTATTAGAGTTCTTAAATAATAAAAAAAATAAAAACAACTGTAATAGAAAATTAAGTGTGGGTGTCAGGATGATGGACTTATTTTCGTGTGTTTTATAAATCAGATCTGTATCGAAATAACTTATTCAAAATCGTTGTCGACCAATAGAATGTCTTTAATTTTCGTCGAACACCACTGGGAATCGATTACATCAATAAAGGGAATCTTATTCCGATGTAGATTGTTTTTTTAGAGCACACGAAAACACGTCTAATACCAACCTGAAAACCTTGAATTCTTATTCAGAATCTACAATCAAGATACGATATGCAGTAGGAAAAATACAATCGGTTACACTTATTCACAGTTTTCCAGCCATTTTTACATTGGCATCCCACTTTGTAAAAAAACAAATTTTTGCCACATATTGATATCAAAAATTTACCACAAAAGCAAAAAATAACATATATACTGAAGTCGTAATTCTACAATACAATTTGGAAAACTCTGTGTTAGATTATGACAGGTCAACTAAGGTCATTTAATCGTTAAGTCTTTTATGTTATGTTGATCTCGTTTATAACAGGAGTTCTATCATGCTCGAGAGATGATCCCTATAGAATCATAGATCATCAAATTTTTTAGTGTAAGGTTGTAGGCTACCTACTTATATAATATATATGTTCATTTGGGTCCAATACAATGGGAATTACAAATTATGGAAACTAAATTCTTCATATATATATATTTTGTATCTAACTATGAAAGTCTACGTGTCTGAAAATGACATCCACTACGTTAGGACATTGTTCTGGAACCGAATTATGGCTACGAAATAATAGAACTGTCAATTAGTAATTGAGTAAATCACCATGACATAATAAAGACAGGTGTTCCTTCCACTATCCTCGTTGAAACTGTTTCAATTTAAACTTAACAAATGTTCTTCAAACTCCGGTTGGTTGGTTGATCTTGATGTAATAGGTTAGGTTCAACAAAATATAACAAGGTCAATAGACACAATTAATGTTGATGTTAGGTTCCTTAGGTTTTAAATAGAAAAGATGCCTCGTGATTAGTTACAATAAGAAGATTATCTGCAATTGTTAAACATTGGGGTAGTGGAAGAATCGATAATATAAAAATGTAATGTATACCATATTTAAATTTCACGACTGCAAGGACATTATATTTCGAATTGATCTAGTCAAGGGCTATAGTTATGGTTTACATGTATGGGGTGGAGCTCTCATTCACGGAGATAGCGCCAGTAGATTGCATGACAAAATTTTAATATCTTATCACTACAACACGTGTCTCTGGTTCATATACAAAGGAATTGCATTCTGGAACGTATTAAGAACACATATTTTTTTGTACGTTTTCCAGAACATCTCTGCGGTACTTTTTTTAATTCCATTTTGTCTTATATTATAACGGGGGCGTGCACCCTAACCGAATAGATTTATTTGATCCCACTTCTTCTTGAGTGATAATATTAAATTCTTATTCCTAACTGACTATTTTTTTCTATTCCAAATAGATTTATTACGATAAGAATACACAGATATAAGATATGCATTTTTTTCTTTTTCTTATATTCAAGTTAAAATTATCGAGTTCAAAATGCATATTGTAAAATAATTCATTTTTTATTTCACTTTAAAATATGTTCCGTCAACTTTTTTCATGATATCTATTATTGTATATTATCTATTGTAGGTGTCCAAATAATGTATATCTATATATTTATTTACTGATAAGTAAAATAATTAAATATGACAGGAACTTTGATATTGTTCTCTATATATTTGTGTCCTCGTGATTGTAGATTCGAAACTTGACCTGATTCTTGCGTTTTGATTTAGTGGTTCTAGCAATGCGAAAGTGTGGTCATAGTATAGTCGCTTTGTTATGGAAATACTGGTCTATATAGTGGGTTCTTCACCTCTTGAGGGACCTCGTAAAACCTTGAAATATCTTAGTTTAAGGCGCCTCTTCACCTAGAAATAATTTAAGGCCTCAATGTGTCACCTGCCAACCAGAACTAAAATAATAATCTCTCGATTTAAATGGTATAGAACCGTTATATATTTCTCATTTCCAGTCTCAGCGTCGTGTTCCAGTGAATTAATTGGATATCACAATTATAACACAGGAAATACCAACGATATTGTTATTCCTTTTCCAATATTTCAAGTATGAAGATGATATTTTCACACTTAATCTATAATTGATATAATACTTCATAAAGTCACATGCGTATTTATATGAATTTTTTATAATTATATATACAGTATATACACATGTACCGATATTAATTTTCCACTGTAGAAAATATTAAAATTAGAAAGAAAATCATTTAGCAGCATGTATTTGTAACAATATTTCGCCATCTATAAACGTCCGTCATTTCCAGGTAAACTAAAACAAATAAAATTTATATAAAAACTGTCGATGAGACGAAATATTCCATTGATCATTTTCTTTATGTAGATTCCCTCCAGTTGACGAAGAATATATATATTGTCATTATTTGACCAGTTTTTTTCTTTATTGAATCATTTATTGTCTTTGTATGTTATTCGCGGTCTCTAATTTTGTTTAAAAATGTCTGCAGTCTGAACTGGAAACTTAAAATCCGACACCAAAGTGACATTTATTTTCTTGGCTTCAAAGTTGAAGTCTTTGGATAATATTGATGAGGAACGTGAATGAATCCTTCAGTACGGTCCGTTAATACACATTTTAATAGTATTTTAGCGTGTAAAAAAAATCAATTAATGTTAATTGCGTGAACATAACCATGAGTAGAATATCTACGTGGCGATTGGCTGATATTCATTCACAGTTTGTTCCGTCCAATCATTTTCATTAATCGAGATCTTTTTCGTAGAAAATTTTTGGTTAATTTCCTATGATTTTGGGGGGGAATTTTGATTAATCGGTATTAAAATATATATATATAAAGGATGGTCAAATTGACCGTGTTTTATGACATAAAAATTACGGTGAATTACACTGTCGTAACTCAAGTCTACAATTAACAGAACTCGGATGTCCGTATAGGAATATAATTGTTTGCTTGTACAAATATAATATAATAATTGTTATTCGCCACAGAAATGTTCCTAAATAACAATATTTTGACCAACATTTGACACCCTTTCTTTCTACTCAATGATTTTCTACATGAAATTATTCAAGATTGTTACCGTCTACTTGATCATTATATTTAGGTATCCATGTGTTATGTTATGTAGTTCATATATTTGCTCGAGAATAATAACACTAATTATCGTAAGTTTTACATAGGAGCAGTTTTTGGCCAGTTACTCCATTTTTACAATTTCCTCTGTAAATTATTATAATTAACTTCCCAAATGATGGATACATTGAACAATTTATGTATTGTTCAAATGTATCATATAGATTATAGATTATAGATTATAGATTACATATTATAGATTATAGAGTCTAGTAACATTAATGTACAGTCTATATTATAGACTGTACATTAATGTTGTGTTTTTGTCACCTACGTAATAACGTAATAAAAATGAATGTTCCGTAAATCACTCAATAATTGACACTTTTCTCGATCAAATATAACGAGAGGAAATTTGTACAAGAACAATTACTGATGACAGAACAAAATACAAACACACGAGTAAATATACAAGGTAGAAATAAAGAACCGAGGAATAAAAAGAAATCCTAAGGGCAAAAACAGTTTCGTTTGATAATAAATAAACCAGAATAGTAATTTACAAAAGAAATTCACTTACTAAGATCTCCTAAACTGACGACGGGAATACACAGAACCGGTGTGATACTGAAGGTGGAACCGGTTGGAAATCCGATTCCTCGTTTATGCCGAGAATGAATTTCTTCAAGACCTGAAACACGAAACAAACACTTGACCCAATTATATTGTGACAAATAATCTGACATGGACACACTCAATTTCCATTGATGTTAGTCAAAATTAAATGATTTCTATAGGAGGACAAGAATATCTGAACTATATAGCACGCTGTTAATATCGTAAACACTGAGATTATGGTGTTGTTAATTCTGTATTTATCAGAAATACTTTTCGTTTCATTTCATACAGAGTTCGTAAAAACAGTTTATTGTTTGAATTATTTTACTTGAAGAATTGTTACTTTTATTGTACGACAGAAGTTTAAAGTTTATTAATTACAATTAAAATTAAATACAATATAAGTTTGTACAGAAATATTGATTAATAATAATAAGTTTACTCATATACAGAAATTTGAGTTGCGTACAATGTAAAAATAAAATAAAATATGCTTGGAATCATTCTATGAATTCCATACATGAATTCTGGTTAGGCACTGGAATTCTATCGATAACGAATCATATATATATAGCTGAAAACAATTCAATATTCATCCGAATTTATTTCTGAATTCAGAGATTTAATCTATAAACTTTTCGATATTTATAAGGACTTTAGGTCTAAATTATAATTTACTTAATTTTAATGATAATTAATAAACTTTCCATCCCTGAAGATGGGCATCCTGTCCGAAGCGCTTTGGTTGTAAATAAGTAGACGATGTTTTCGCCCAATTAAAACCCAAGTTATTTTCATTTTATCAACTTGATATTTAATAAATATAGTCAAAATATACTAACATTTTTTACCAATTTTAATCCGAAAGTTTAATGACTTAAGAAACTATTCGTTATTTAATTGAAGATATATTCTAAGACACTTTGCATATTATACAAAATTTTTCTCTAAAATTGTCTACAACGTTTCACTCAATAGCGATTTTTTTTTCTCAGTTGGGCAGTCTTTTTTGCGTATTTTCTTCATTTTTTTATATTTTTTGTGACCAATTTTTATACAAAAACGTGATTTTTGTGAATTTTTTATATCATTTTTGACTGTGATTTCTATTTTTAGAGTAAACGTCTCTTCTGAATAATGTTTTTGATATCGCGTTATAATATCTGAAATCGTAAAATGACAATACTATCGATGGCATTATCTAGTTGAATATCAAACAGGTTTAACGAAAATAATAATAATATTATATAGTTTTTGATTAAGTAAACATAGAATTTATATAATTAAATTTAATATAATTTTAAAATTGTTCGGAAACAATTGAAATTTATCTTTGTGACTGGAATTTAATTATAAAATAACTTTTTTGTTATGTGATAATAGTGGACGCAAATGGGGGAATTTTATATTAGTTTTGCTTATTTTTTAAAAGTTCATTTTCAAATTCTAAACTTGGAGGTTTATGTTAGGATATTTTTTAGATTGTTTTCAAGAAATCTGAATAATGTAGATTTGTTAATTTAGTGTATTTTCAACACCCATTTTGTTGATTCTGTTGCTTGATGAATTATCAGAATTCTCAATAGACTCGTTCAATTCATTTCATTTTTCAAACTGTACAAACTTTTGATACATTATTATATTTTTATATAATGTAAAATAATTTATGAAGAAATAACCTTTTCGTTGGAATTTTGATATTTTTAATAATAGCTTTTCCCCATTTACATTTTCTGATATTTCTTTATATGATCATTGAATGAATGAGGATTATTACCCAATTTTTATTAATTGGAAATCTTAAACGATATATTTAGATTAAATATATCTGTCCCATGGATTAATAAATATGAAAAAATTCAATCAAATTATGAGTCATATATGATATACTGTTTATTTGTTTATAATTAACCAATCAAGTAAGACCATTTTGATTTAGGGTAACACAGATTACGGTCTCTACTGAATCATAAATTTAATCTTTTGAATATTTCATTAAAAATATATTTAAAGTTAAAATAATAATAATAGTAAAATGGATTATGTTTACGAAACATTTGTCCGTAATTAGTAACTGTCTGAAGTTATTTGCGTTGTTATTATATCGTAAATTTGGGTTATACAATTTGAAATTTGAAAACTTATAGGCACCAGCTGATTGTCATTGCACAATTTAAGAAATAAATACAGTAGCACATTTGTGTTAATGGGAAAACTAATAATGGGAAAACTAATAATGGTCAATTAAGAACTTGAGTTTGAATGCCAACCTTTATCCATTTCTGCGGACCTTTTGGACCTACTGCTCCGCTCCTTGTCTGTTCTGGACTTGTATTCGTACCACGTCTCTGGAGCATTACCAACAACGATTCTGAACAAGAAGACGAACAGAATCGTAAAGAGACCCAGCTTCAATTTTGTCTCAATTTGATGCATTTTCTGGAAAATTTATTTAAATTCGTTAGTTTTCATCATCAGAAATTTCAATTTAAAGAAAGAATCAAAACATTTGTATACAGAATTCGTAGTTTTCGTGTGCTATTTTTGGGTGCGGGAAACAATGACTTTACCTAGGTTAAATGTTCATAAACAATGTTGTTTATAACGGTCTTATATATTGGAACAATCTATCACCTCAGATTACTGAGGCCCGTAGTTTAGCA
>JAJNBT010017743.1:0-10696 GCA_028455955.1 Notopais sp. p TS-2021 | reverse complement strand
ATAAAAGAAGAAGACAAATGAGTCACAGCGCCCCCCCCCTTAAAAACAAGTAGAGTACGTGTGTGGTCTGAAGTCAAAATTTGTCTTAAATAATAATCGATTTCGATGTGAGTCAAATGAACTTAAATGAACTTAAATCTTCTATATGAAGTAGAACGGGAAATTGCGCGCGTTATTATTTCTTAAATAAGCAGCAAGATAAATACGAATATAACCAAAAGAACTTGTGTTCAATTACATTAAGGGCAGTATGTTTGTTCGCTCGCTATCTTGTCGTCATCTTGTTTCTTTCTACTACAATAATGAGAAATAAAAATAATTTCAATGCAATTTCCACACTTTGGTAAGTGGATCATGACCTGCACTTTGAAGTTATATACAATTAAATACATTTTTTATATGCTATGTACTACGATCAGTTTCGGTAAATGTGAATTTTTATTTTACACAATTCAGACCTTGCGAAAATAAAAGAATTATATATTATATTATTATATCGGCTAAGGACGACTAATTCTGACAGGATTCAATATAAATGTTGTCCTGCATTGACAGAGAACGATGGATCCGACAGAAGTTTTGGGAAAATTTCCGATGACGTCACTGCACTGCAAGTCGTATCGGCGAAATTAATTAATTAATGGTACGTGACGACTTCACCGGCACTAATTAACCGATGACACAATTCACTGACGATAATACACCGATAATAATTCGCCGAGAACAATTACCCGACAACAATTCACCGAGAACAATTCACCGACATCAATTCACCGAGATCAATTGACCGACATCAATTCACCGAGATCAATTCACAGACGACTAACCGACATCAATTCCTCGACAATAATTAGTTTAGATATAAATTTGTCTAAATTCTTCAAAATGAATGAAAACTATTTTAACGTGACCAATTTATTATAGCTACACCGAATTGATTGAAGTAAACGATTATGAGAAACAAAAAAGATTCTTTTTTGTTTCAGATTTGTTGCAAGTTTTGAAAGGAAATAGAAATATATATTTTTAATTTAATGAAAGAAAAAGAAAAAATTTGCAAAGAAATTAATATCCAAACTTTATTATATTTTCATTCGTAATATTCTTAAGAGGGAACAAAATTTGTATATTTTTTATTATTTTTTTTAATTATTATTTTATTATAACAGATGAAGTTTTTTATTACTCAATTGGCATGCAGTGGCACTCTCTCTCCCCCTCCTCAATGTTTCAGAAATGCCAGTGCCACAATATGGCATCTAGTTCTTTCTCATCGAGCGCTGAATATCACGTTTGCACATAGATGTCATTAATTAATATTAATAACATTAATATTATATTTTAAAATTAAGTACAAAATGTTTAATCAATAAAATAAATTATTTGCAATAATTAATCGCATTGTCACCATAATTATCATCATCATACTATCATTATTAGCAGGTATTTCTCGTAAATCCTTACTACATCACGAAACTTGATCTTGGGTGTTTTAGAAGGCTGATAAACTATGTTTAAAACTTTCAAGGGCTGTTTTTTTAAATTTCTAGCGACTCCTGAATTAAGCAAAAACAATTCATAAAATAGAAAATTAATTACTGAATATATTACTGGTACTTTTAATGCATTCGCATTCACTAAAAATACTAAATCTCAATAAATATATTTTTGAGTACAAAATAAAAATATTGAATTTAAATACAAAATACAAAACAGATATTAAATGTATCAAGCTACTTAATACATCAGTTAAATGTGTTTAAATACATAATGCAAATAAATACAAAAATACTAAGTTATTTATATTTGTGAATGATATAAAAAAGAATGTCTGATTATGCATTTTATTTCTTTATACAAATAAGTAACTTGTTCATACGTTATAATATCGATGTTTTCATGGATTTATCACTCAATTTGATATTTTACGGTGGTAAAAATGTAAAAAGTATTTATGATAATGTTATAATTGTATTCAAACACAGATGTAAGTACAGTATTTAAGTACTGGTGAAATGAATGTATTTACAAATACATTTACATTCCTCTACATGGCCGTTGAGTAGAAGATTAAATGATTTTATTCTACTTGATTCTACTAAACTTGTATATATATAATTACGATCTTATATATAATTAAATAAGGTAAATAACTAATTAATCTTATATTAAATTACCTTTTAATATAAATAAAATATACCTGTAATTAATTACTTAAGTATTAATTTAAATGGCATATCATAAGTACTTTATTTTTGTTAATTGTAACTGATTTATTTTAGTTTTACCTTCATCAAGTATTTTGGTTCAAGTTCTGTCGTTTTCTTTCAGCTTTTTTTTCTCGATCTTTTCGACATTTGTTAGTTGGCTTCCTAAGTGCCCAGATGTTCCGTGTTCCATCGGACGATTATTTGATGTTGTCGAGTGCAAAATGGGTTACGATTTTCGATGAAAAAGATAAATAATTTTAAATGAATTATCAATCAGTGCATTATGGTACATTATTATTATTATAAATAGGTGTTGGTATATAGTTTAAAGATAGATTTTAATCGAATATAACGAAATAAAAATGTGGCTAAAATGTTGAAAACTATGAAAAACTTTTGAGTTTGTTAAAACAGCGAGTGATGCAGAGTGATTTATTATATACACTGAGAACTGATAGTCGGCGTCCAATATATAAATATATGCAACTAATGAACTGTCAAAATTAACACGTAAGTAATTATAATTTTCTCTTCATACGTTGAGAAATGAAAAGTTTATCTAACGCGTTATAGAAATTAAATTTACATATGAGAGCATTTATTTTTTAACAATTACATTTCTTTACTGATCTCCTTCATGCTATTCGTAAACAGAAGGAGATGAAATTAAAATGGAAGAATGTTGAAAATTATACAATCTATGCATGAACTAGTTTTGTTCAACACAATATCTTCCTATTTTTATTTATTCCTTCGAATAGAAGAAAACCATTTGGCTGTCTTCTAAAATATATTTAATTGATACCGTGTTCAACAAAACTTGTTTACAGAATAATTTGTTTCCAATCTTTACAAATCTACGAACTGCTATTGAGAAATTTAATTCATGTAATAAAATGGATAATTGTAATCAGAGAAACTTCTGCCTTCTAAGTTACTAACCAATAGACTTGACAGTCAAAGACAACAAATTAGAGATAAAAATGCCATATTTCTACATGTTTCGAGACATATTGCAAACTGTTTGGAAGGTAGTAGATACTGCAGATATTGTTTCCAAAGCGATACCTAAATACAAAATTAATTCAGAAAACGTATGGAAAAAAGATTATTAATAATTATAACCTTAAACAAGGACTAAGTTATAAAGTAATTTTCATTATATTTATATTCATGTCTATGGAAATTATTAATTTTTCTAGATAAATATTTTGTTAGCAATCGCACACCTGAAGATACTGATAAAAGTGTAAAAAGAGCTTCATTTTAGTCCTTGTAAATTTTTTCTTCGTAACTTCTCTCTTGACCGAGTAAATTCAAGACTTATCTATTTACTTACTGGGTGCGGCAAAAAAACCCAGACCAATTTTTAAATCTCTATAAAATGCAAAATTTTATTTCAATTATAAATATGAATTGAAATTTAAAGGATAATAGTTTATTATATATCCTTTATTGTGTAAAAATTTCTAGTTAATGAAATGAATAGATTTGTTTCAATAAAGGTTTGAATTTGGCTGATCATTTTGTCATACACAATATATTCGTATATATATTCGTATAAGGGTGAATCATAAGTCGCATTACACTTTTTTTTTGAATTGAACAAATCTTTTTAAAAATTGATACACATAAACTAGAGTTTTTATGAATTTTTTTTCATCCCACTTTTTAAAAAAATAATTTAATACTCAGATAAGGTCGAATAACTTTACTGATAGATTTCTATGTGTGAGCTACCTCTTTCATAGTACTAGAGCCAACGCTTATAACACATGCATTCCTGACATCAGCAAGAATTCACTTTGGAATTTTTGCATAACAATGTCGGATTCTTTCTTCATGTTCATGAAGATTTGTTGGTCTTGTGTAAAAACCTTTGTATTTGATTTATCTCCAAAAATTTGGTTGACCAGAAGCTCACTTGAGAGCAACAGATTTCACGCTCTGTGATCGTTTTTGTGGGGCTATATGAAAATCAAAGTATATTCATGAACTTGAAAAAAAATCCGACATTGATGTGCAAACATTTTGATGGTAATGCTTGCTGATGTCGAGAATGCATCTGTTAAGCGTTATTATTCGATATTGAATTCATTTTTTTTTTAAATTTGAACGAAAAAAATTCTTAAAAACTCTAGTTTTTGAAAATTTTGCAAACTTTCTTGGCATTAGTCTCATTTATTGCATTTATTTAAAAGTTTTCCATTATATACTCTCGTTCATTTTAGTTATATAAAAGTTTTCGATAGAATTTGAATAAAAGTTTGTTTTTCAATTTAACTTTGAAATTAAGCAACTTGTGAGAAACGTTTTGTAGTGGTCTACAAAAACTGTTTATTCTATAAAAGTAAAATATCAACTCGACAAAATAAACAAAATATGAAAGTATTTTAGACTTATCACGTAATGTAAACTTGCCCGTTGTATATTATGGCTGTTCTTATGAATCCCACTCGAATTTGATCTCCTTATTATAGTGTCACTGTTAATTTCTACACAAATTAATATTTTAGGAGTTTTTTTTTATGTCCTTATCCTACTTCTATAGGAAGGAAATAACAAGAACTCGTAACTAGAAAACATAATTAGATGATTACATAATAAATGGTTGTCCTACCTAATATATATATGAAATGTATAATTTCCGTCACGCATGCCACAAATTTTACTGTGGTCGCATATTGAATTTATTTCTTTTGGTTTATTAAACTCCGGAGTTTATTTGCAAAATTTAATAAATTTTGAGTTTTTTTTATTGATTTCATATCACTAAACGATTCTTCCAATTTTTTTGTGGCAAACTAACGCTAAAAATTAACGCGAAAAGAAAATAAATGTAATTTTAAAGTTTCCCGTAAAAAAAATGTAAACTTATCATAGTAGATTTAATTGAAAGAGGATCGAACCCAGGACCTCTTGGTACAGAATTAAGCATCATAACGACTGCAATGGTTAAAAGATGAAATATTTTTCTCTCATCCTATTCCAAAAATACAGAATTATATATAATTTATTTAGAATAATTATATTTTCACTTCATGGTTCACGATTTTCGACATAAAATACACAAAAAAAAATGAGAAATATAATTATATTTGGTGATTTTTGTCCGTAGATTAATGTAAATGAGAGTCCTTCCTCTTCCTATTCTAGATATCACGATATCAATTCAAATCTAAACTTGAACGATTACCAATTGTATTTATGCAATTAGAAAATATCCAAGATCAAACAACAATTCAGAGTCAAAATTAATTAAAGTAAAGATAAATAGAAGAAGATTTCATATGGGATTACGAAAAATAGTTAATAGAAAAATTAATGAAATATTGGGAAAGTTCGAGTTTATTATAGTTTCTTTTTTTGCTATCCTAGTGACGTTATAATTCATAACGGGTTTAATGAAAAGAATTCTTTAATATTCAATGATTTTAAACCAACCTATTAATCTACCTAATGGTCCTAACCTAACCTCGTATAGGGTTTTCTAATGTTAAATAAAAAGGAATAAAAATGATAAATGTAGAAATAATTACAGATTTTTCGACTTATTATGTCAATGCTTAGCAATTATAGTGGCTTATTTAATATGGAAATAGAAGTTGAATAAAAGTAGGAATTGAACAAATAAATAAAAATAAAATAAATCATAAAATGTTAAAAGATTTGTTTTATGCTGTCTTTGTGATGCCAATAAAAGGCCATAAATTTTGTAATCAGCATTAGAGGGTACCATTAATTTAGAATGAAAATGTTGAATTAAATAAACATTTTCGAAAACAAGGATCATAATGTAATTATTAAATATCAATAACATATTTAACACATAAAAGAGTATCGACGTGTTTCTTTTAAATTAATAAAATGCAGTAAAATATATAACATTTATTATATTACAAATATGTAATTTCTATGGCAGTGCATCCATTAAATGAAATAATACATTGGCATAATAATACTATATATATTCTACCGATTTAGTACGAAACCGGGAATTGTGTAAAATTTCTAGGGTTTTTGAAAAATCTCTGAAATGTTTGGCACTGACAAAAAAACCGGTTAGGTTTGGTTAGCTAATAATATTAAATTATTTCATGTCTATTAATTTTAGATGGTCGTGGCAAAAACTCCTCGAAATTTTAGTATTTTACATAATTTCCGATTTCACATAAAACCCGTAACATAAGATGTTATATTTGCACTGTGAAATTATTATTATAATTTGACATTAGGTACAAAATTTCTAAAACTTACTAAGCTACGGGCCTCTAATATGGATCAATTCCAGAACGTAAGACCATTATAAACAAGTCCGATTATGAATATTTAACCTAGGCAGAGGCATTATATCTATATTATATAAGATCTATTATTGTAAATATGAAAAATCTACTACAGTTGATATAAATATTGTGTAAAACGTGCTGATATTTATTTAGGTCCAATATTTAGAGCTAGTGTAATAAATACACAGAATATTCTATATTGAATACTAGAATTAAATTCTTCTATTTCAATTAATTTAGTATCCATATTTAATTAGGATTGAGCCATAACTGACATCACAAATGCATTCTTCTGTCTGTTCTCTATTGATCTATTCATTGAGTTAAGCCCCAGTATATAGAGAAGTTTTAATCTACTTTCAATATTTATAACTAAATTTAAAGTATAATTGTACGTTATTGAAGATAATTGAGTTATTTCACTATAAAATGAGAGAATATCGTATACACAAATTAGGTATAATGGCAAATGTGTCAATTTGTATTGCCGCTTATGTGTTGATTATGGGCTGATTTCTCTAAAATCCACACTCATCTATCAGATTTGACAATAAAATTATACACAATTCATAGTTGCAAAGAAATGTTTAGAAAATATTGGCCGAAATTCGTCACAAGATTCGAATAAAAATGAAATTTAATGATATATATCCAATGTACTTTTACGTTTAATTAGAAATTTAAATACATACAATATATTAAGAAATTTTTAAACTTTAGCTATTGACGGTTTAAAAAATATTAAACCATGAAGTTTACACATTCAAAATGAATTAGTTAAATTAAACGCACGTGGGTGTTTAGCATAGCTTTTATGCAAAGTTGGTTAAATTAAATCCGTCATGGGTTAAATTTAAATAACTTCCTCTCCCCCCCTTTTGAAAATTTTCATTTAACACAAGTTGAATAGGAGCTATGTTTAAATCCCCCGGGGGTTAAATTTAATGAATTTTGCTTAAAAAAAACTAGAAATAAATTTTCATTTTTGAATGTGTACATAAATTTTTTTTTTTAATAAGAATGTCTAAAATTATTTTTTATATATATTAACAGCATGTTTTACTTTTAGAACTTAATTTTATATTTTTTAAGGGGTTTTATTATAGTTTGTAATTCTTAAATGCAATTACAGTCCGTTGGGATGATTAATTGGAATCAGAGTGGCTTACGACCTTATTTGCCCGATTGAATAAGGGCTGGAACCTATTGTTGCATTATGAGGGCAGAACGTACTCGCGTGTATGGCGATCTACTTATGTAATTTATATCTCTGTGTATATATTTATCCCGTGCTGAAGTGGCGTCAACATTAATTTTTTACTATTCTATGCGATTATGAAGTCGATCATTATCCATATTTAGTGAACTGAATTCGAATTTGGATTCAATATTAAAATTATGCATTCAGAAATTTAGCAAATTTCTTTCGTAGATAATTTAATCAACTACAAAAAAATGATTATTCGCTATGATTTAAATCAAAATTTTATGTGTTTTTTTTGACAAATCTTTTATGTGTTTTTTTTGACAAAATCTTTTATGTGTTTTTTTTTGACAAAATCTTTTCCGAATTTAAATTCACATCAATTTATTCTGAGTGTTAAAAATTAACATCAGTCTACAATACGTAAATAGCCCAGAGTGAAGTTGTAACTCTTGTCAATAGAGATTTTTTACCAACTTGTGAGCAATAGAGATGAATTACAGTTCAGCGAAGACAGACGGATTTTCATAATAAAAATAGACCTTAGTTTATTTTAGTAAATGATTATGCACAATTATATTTACTATTCAGTTTAATTTAGACCATAATAGTATAATTATTTTAGAGTAATTTTAAATACGTGTTCATGTGTTATACTATAATAAGGTATAAGTATTCTCTAAAGTTGAGTATTTTTTTAATATGGTCTTAAAGTTAATAATATTTTGTTATTAATAAACTCAATTAATATCTAATTAATATATATATTATATTAGTGTCATTATGTGCATACGAAAGTATTCATTAATTAAATACTTACATACATTAATATAATTAATAATAGTGAAAAGGAAATACCCAATTGTGGTTTAAAAATACTAAAATATCTGAAAAAAATACTTTATGCCAAAAATTATTAAACTTCTGTTTCTTTATTAAACTAATTACGTTATATACTGCCATTTATTTACCGTATTATAAACTAGTATACAATAAAAATTATGCTATGATAACTACAAATTCAATTTTAATGTACATCTTGTGAATTATCGGTTAGTTTATATTTGGCGTCTTGAAAAATGAATAAACTATTTGCAAAGTTTATAATGCCAATTTAAACTGTGATAATTCATTGCTATTTAAAGTAGTTGTGCAAATACTGTATATATTCGAAAACTGCAGTCATAGTACAAAAAGACGTCAGTACATCTCAAGTATTAATGAGTTTTTATTTTAAGAAATAAACAAAGTATTTATTTTTACTATGAGTTTTTTTGCTCAGTCTGTGTAGAGGTATTCCGTAATAATAATTGCACAAATACTGCACTAAATAATAAATAAAGAGACAAGTTTGTTCGTAATCTTTGTTTTTAAAATTAATTGTTATATAATCATTAGATGTCTCGTATTTATTTATGTCCTAATAAATTGAGCTAAATTATACGACAGAGTTAAATAATAGATTAATTTGATATTAATTTATGTTTGAAAATGTTCTTATTATTATTTTCTAATCAAACAATTTTTGTATTTTTGAGATTTATTTCATTAAATTCATTTAATAGAAAGGTTTTAATTTTTATAACGAATGTAAATCCTTCACTCGCTCACCAAATCCGGATCGAAGGACAATGTAGGAAATTTTCCCTATTCATGTCTCTTCACATATTTAATAACATTAAAAGGTAAAATAATTGCAAATACAATCGATTACGATAAATAGATAGTAAATCAGATTAGATAAGGAATTGTAATTAGATTATGAATAAATACAAAATACGTTAAATATGTAATTAATAGATAGATTATTCGGATCAATTGAAGATCAAGGCCCCCACACTAAACAAGATTTCATTGTGGATTGATCTTAGAGTGTAAATATCTGGTGGCCCTGATCTTGAATTGATCCGATTATTCCACAGATGTGAGTTTATGATACTCCGAATTACTCGATATTTTACATTTTAATGGATCGAAATCAGTCAAAGATGTAATTAAAAATGTTACCCATAAATATTAATAAAGTCTGCCAATATTGATAGAAAATATTAATTTCTGTTACTATATTTTGGTTTATTAAAATCTCTTAAGTATATTTTCAGGTGAGATTTCTGTAAAAAAATGTATCACCCGCAATTTCGTTGCCGACTTCAAGAATAAGTATTATAGCAGTAATATTACTGACACTTTTGGCGTCTTGAGTGTAAAGAAAGTTGGATGTAAAAAATTTAACGATGTCAAATTATCTACAGAAGTTGTAATTTATGGGAAACTAACTTAAATTTATGTAAAAAATTGAACGCACTTATAAATATAGTTTTTTTAATATATTTTACGTTAAAAAATTGCACCAAATCATAATAAAGTTGATGTTCATGCGACAATTGGTAAATAATTTTGAATTATAGTGTCATAGTTAAGACATTTAATAAACACATTGAGTTTTTATTTAAAAAATGAACATAAATATAAAGTGTAAATTGTTGGTTATGAACGATACAAAATACAATTTGAGACACTATTTACACTAAAAAAATACTTCATTCAAACCAAGCAGATCTTCATTGATCTAAAGAAGCATTCATTCATAGAGTTGAATATGGGATGAATGAAGACTTAACACGTTTTCTCGTACCTGGGTAGGCATCGACTGTGAATGAAGGCCTTAACTACATTCTTTCGTACTTGGGTACTTGGGGAGGCTCGCTAAATTAATAATATAGGAGGTAGCTTCATTAAATAAGGAAGTTAGTTCATTGAAAATTGAGCTTACTTATATTGGTACACACAATGCCAAATGGAATCGATCCTGCGAGTAATAACTGAAGACTTGACCACTACACCACCAATTCGTTATGTTTAGAAAATAATTTTATAAATTTCATATTTATGTTTCAAGAGACAGTCCTAAATTATTCATTGTATCAATATATAAATAATGTGCTTGTAATGTTATTTGTGAAATAGAGCCTCTCTCTCTCTCTCTCTCTCTC
>JAJNBT010017612.1:0-10604 GCA_028455955.1 Notopais sp. p TS-2021 | reverse complement strand
ACCGAACCTTGTCTTGACAACAGGAAAATTCAATTAGGTCACCATCTTCTAAGGAATAAGAGAGTATATCTAGGGACTAATTTAATTTTGTGTCAGGCAAATAACAAGTCACTTTTTCGACCTTATTATTGGTCTTCGTAGGGTGAAATCACTGTAAAATTAAGTGAATTTTACGAATATATATTTTATTTCCTGGTTTCAATACATAATACATAACGATTTCACTGCTGCATGCTTCAATATATTGCATTAATAAAAGACATTGTTGTGGCATTTTTAAATTGAAAGATATTTGATAGCTATAATATTCCTGTTATTGTAAAGATAGATCTAGAAATTTTGCTATCTTGAAGTTGATTTGTGATTTAACATTAAATTCAATCACAATAAATCACCGAATGTTTCTACAATTCAATCTAAAAATTCTTCTGCAAGAATTGCTTTTAAAATTGTGATATAAATCATGTTTATCAATCACCTCTATCAGCCCGTTAAGTATAGACGCATTGCATTGTAAACATAGTTACCTGACAGCTAATTTATTGTTTCAATACTTTATTAATATTGTTTAAGTATTGTTTACATAGCTTCATTTTGATATATATATATATTACTTACATTCACTATACAATGATATAATATTGTTAGCATTGATTTAGAAATTCATAAATCATACAGCTACTGTATGATATATGATTCATTTATTTTTATAAATGTATTATTCATTCTTCTGGTAGATTTGAAATACTATACAGCTCTGCACATCGATTGACTTATGAATTATGTATACAATATACATATCTATTTGAATGAAATAAATTGATTCAAATACAGTAGAATCAAATGCAAATAGAGTTAGAAACTAGTTAAATGACTCAATCAGGTAAATAGCCCAACCATTTATGGTAAACAGCAGAACTTACAGAGGCAAATAACGGAAACGAAATAGGTAAATAAAAAAGAATTATTATTGTATAGTAAGAACTTATTAATATGGTTCTTAGTAACTCTAAAAAAATGTCTTAAAGTTATGTAACACACAACACTTAACACCATTACGTTGTGTTTAATGTGCTCATAGGGAAAAGCTATATGAACAATACCATTAAAGATATTATATTATATTATATTATATCTACTCAAATAATAATTTAATCTTACTAAATAACCGTAGTCACGTATAAAATATTATATTAAAACTAATATTATGAATGATTGTAGCTTCAAAATGTATTAAAATATATATTAGACTTATGTTCGTGTGTTCTATGTGAGAAGGAATAATGACTCACTTTATCGATGGTATCAATTCTGATTGGTTGTCGTCAATAATCCCAGTTATTCTATTGGTCGACAAAAAACCATGTGATTGGTTAGGTTAGACACATGCTCTTTTATGTCATGCTCTTTCTATGCACATAGTATATATTTGCCACATGTTATTATTGGCTATAATCGTAAATTATAGAGTATACGATAATTCGGCCATTGTTTATATACGATAACTCTTGGCATAAGCAATAAAAGTGTGGACAGAAACTGACTTTTATAAATTCAGAGAAACACAATTCTACGAAAATGATTCAATCGAAACTTCCGTTTGGAGTAAAATGAAAAATCATCCTATCATTGCGTTGCAGATTAATTCTTGCATGATAAAATAACAGTTATGCACACTTCCCCCCCCCCTCATTCTCAGGAACAGATAGAATTCACATAGTCAACATCTTCCCCCCCCTCCGTTATGCTTCATCACTCCTCGTATTCTCCGTAAGCATAAATTTGCTTTAAACTATTTTGTTGATTCATAAAATGAAAATACGTATTGTGTATTTATATTATTCTATATATGAATTCATTATTTTTATTGAACAATGAAAGGGTGCGTTTAGGTTTTCTTAGCATTAACGAAGGAGGAGCAAATTGAATCTCCTATTTGTTGTGTCTTCATTTATTGCTTTGTTATCGGTTTTTATGTATTATCTTTCGGTATTTCTTATTGATTGTTTCCTATCGTCATGCTTTGTTGTATTTGGTTATTTAGAATCCTTTCAGTAATTATCTTTGTTTTTTTCTAAAACAGCATTTATTGACATTAGATGTTTTTGTCATTTCATGTGTGTTATTGCCCATTTGCAGTATTTTTATTATTTTATTGTTTGTCTTGTTTTCATTTGTTGGCTGATGTATTCCTCTTTTATTTTATTTTTGCTTTTAATATCGTTCATATATTATTTTCTTCTTTCTTAACTGCTATTCTTTTTTATATATTGTCTTTTAGTATTAATTTATTATATTTAATTACATTTCCATCATATTAATTTTCTCTATTTGAATCCTAAATTATTTAAAGAGTTGTGCCTATATTGTATTGTATGAATGTGCAAATAGCAGACTATTACCAGAGTATTAGTAACTTATTTGAGGAAACGACGTCAAGAAATATATTTCAAAGTCAAGGGCGCAAAATTTGCAAGACCAAATTGTCTTCCTTCTGATCCGTTTGAATAGGATTTTTCAGAGGAGACTTTGATGTTACGAGGATTTTGAAGGACAAACCTTTAGTTAGATTAGGTTAGTTACATCTATGAAACTATATTGAAGGATTATGTATCGAATGTGATTTCCTTACTGTTGATTTGTGTTCGCTATTACGAGTGAGGAAAGTAAATCATTGGCGATCATTTACACTGAAGGGAAACCTAAGTCGTTCCGTACCAGAGGAAACGAACGACGAGTTACAAAGGCAAGAGGTGATCGATGGTAAATGTGTTCAGTTGGGTCTCGGTGGTGAAAGAGGGTGGACGTTGCCAAAGATCTCACTAACAATTTACCCCATTACTTTTTTTCTCTCTTTCTAAGTCTATGCCTTGAAATACTGTCTTTCTGCCTTTTTTGGACAAAATTTCCAATCGTGAATGTGAGAATAAACGATCGTACTGTGTGAGAACAAGGATTCCTCTAGTTAAAGGTGAGAGTAAGACTAGGGCTGCTTCATGTATTTAGGAACCACTAGGTTCCAGCATCTGTGTGTTCTTTTAATTCCGTTTAAGAAATCTATTCGAGCTGTTTCTCTATCGGAAACTATTGTCTTTTACCGATAAAAATGATGAAAAACATCTGGACAGGCAAAGAATATCTTTCCAGTATACGAAAGGGTCTCTTAGAAAGTGTAAGCCAATAGAATGGTGTCGGAAGACGCTGAATTTGAATGTTAAATAATGGTTTACAAGATACCCACTTGTTGTTCATTACAATTTGTTTCTTCCTTCTTGAGCTTATTTTATATATTACTAAGGCAGCATCGAGTCAGATTCAGCAATAATGTACTGGTATCATAGAGGACATTAGATATTATATAATATTTAGAAAGAATCCTCTGATATGTTGCCTCTCAATATTTGCGGACATCTGCGCAAGAGTACAGAAACCATTAATAACTCGATTCCATTCCTCACCTTAACACTATAATCAATTATAACAATTATCGAATAATAGGGATTATAATCATTTTAATCAAGAATTTGGTACATGTCTTATAATTATAATTGGTCATCTTTGTGTTTACAATTAAAAGTCAATAGTAATCATTTTGATTGGTTGTAAACTACTATGCAACTTCAATCATTCAATCAGAAGGAAGAAAATGTATATTTAAACTATATTTTTAGTTTATTTTTCGAAAAGAGGTGGTATGGGTTTAAATGACCTTGACCTAGTTGGTCATCCGCTACCTTCACGCTCTATATATTATATTCAATATAGTAACGGATCTAGTTCGCAAACGGAACAAGATTCGATAATCAGCTATTCTTTAGCGATATTGTCTTACAGGAACTGCTAAACGGAAACTTTTTTATGGTCAATGCTAGCAAGAAATAATAAAAAATAGCGAGAGTTGCTAAAAATAGCAAAAGAATCTAACAGTTGATAGAAAGAAATGGTAAAATATATAAACTGATAGTGAAATGTTTAGATTATTTTTTAACTTGCAACAAATTTTCTAGCTCTTGTTTACTTAATTCGCAAATATAAATCGCAAAGAGAATTCCGCTTCGAAGAAATAAACGTCAATATTCCCCAATGTTTTTATTTAACATCATAATAACTATAGTAAATTCGTTAATTTTTCCAACTTCTGTTCACATTTAAAATAACCAATAATATAATTAATAATTTAATTTATTTTTATATCAAAAAATTAATTTTGATTATTTTAGTAATTGACACAAAATATATCCTAAAGAATATCTCACCAACCCCCAGCATAATATGGACCAACCGGATAAGTGTAAAAACTGTATAAATACAAATTCTATATTCATTGCAAATATAATTAATATTTTACGCGAAATAAATACAGAATGTTGTATTTAAATTAGTCGAAAAATACATTTTTTGCATTTTTATTGAGAATATTTTACTTTGCTGAACAACTAAACATAATAAATATAAAATACCAGAAACACACTGAAACAGTCAAACTCTAGTCCATAGATGCACAAAATTTATGAGGAAAACTTCAAGCACCACCTTATATTAATTTACTTTTAATGACATTTTGAAACACAGGAGAACGTAAATTTAAGTTTTCTTCATATCGTGAATTTTCCTATTGATATACAAGTATTTCGTTTTTAAATAAGATATAATGTCATAAATAACATTTAATCATAATCTGTTAGAAGAAAGAAAACCTATATTCATGATTCATTAAAACAAAAGACAAATATAATTTTTATTCTTTAAATGGAAACTCGACGCGGGCCACATAAATTTGGTATGGGCCAACTATAGTGGTCCATCTAGACTACGTTGTGCATCACTGCTCTAATCTAATGATTATAAAATCTAAGTTAGCAAATATAAAGTTAAATTAGCATTAATTTATAAATCTAATTGAATCAAACCAACAATTTAACCTCTACGTTTCCTTTTTATGGCAAAGTAAATAGCCACATTAATGCATTAATGCATATGAGGAACAGGAAACCCACGTGAGGTATAGATGTACGAAAGAAATATAGACATGAAACTTTGCCTCATCAGAAAACGTCAACGTGTTAAACTTTAAAGAATTTCTGATTTTGTTTCTGCCTCAAATCTCACTTGATAATCATCTTTTCTACCAATCACATAACACGAAATTTGTTTATAAGAAACTATTTAAATAGTTTAACTATTTCTACGACCAGTGACGCCCTCTATTTAGCATAATTCAAACTAAAACCTGATAATTTGTATTTAAACCTCTCGTTTATATTATGCAACCAGAATATCGTTATAACTTTACATGAAATAAATTATGTTAGGTAGGTTAGGTTTAATTTAAAACATAATTAACAGTAAATATGCTGATAAAAAATATGTTAATACTATCCAACAGTTCTTTCTGTTAATAATACTTTTGATGTTTCAGCAACCATTCCGCCTTAGAAGTTATGAATAGCTTCAGATATTTTGGCTTTGAAATTGAAAGCTAATCATAAATATTTACAAGCTTTATTTATGTTGATAATGTTTAAAGTAAACTGCGAATACCGTTTAATAGTTAATTATCTCATTATGGTAAATCATGATCATAACACACGTCACCACGAGCTTTTTATAATTCCATTTCTCCGAGAATAGATAATATTAGAATTAATTTCCAATATAAATGAATTAATAGCGAAAATGTGAATCATAGACAATTATATAACTGAATATTAATCTGACCTATTCAAATACTATATCTAATAATAAATTACATTTCTACGATGATCTTTTTATCTATGATATGCCTGTTCCATGTGCTCGATAGCATAATTATCACCGATATTTATATGGGTTTCGACTTCAAATGATTATTTTTATTACAAATATATTTAGAAAATATAATACAAAATGTGCTCATTATTGTATAGCTATTACTTCTTATATTAATCGTATATTTCATAACCTTATATTCTATAGGCAGTATAGTCATAAGGGTGCCAGGTCATTTCACCCCCGAGTCAATTATTTGTGTCAGTTAGGTTAGGTTTGGTTAGTGTTATATTAGGTTAGGTTAGTTTCCGATTTGGTTTGGTTAGAGGATTTTTTTAAATAAAAAAAATAGAGGGTAAAATTGACTCTGTGTTGAAATTGTTGGAGGTGAAATTATCAAGAATATGTTATAAGTATTTAAACATTAATACCGAAAATAGATTTGTATTATACATAGTAATCATTCGTCTGACACTAGTAATGTCAATAATTTGTATAATTGTAACCAATAAATCAATAAAAGTTTGCAAGAAATGGTCAATTTAGGGAGGCATCACTAGTCATCTACACGAGAATTCGTCTACATAAATACACGTCTAATTTTTTCGCAATAATAAAAACATTCTACTAATTGTACAAAGACAATACAGTTCAAACATCATTTGATTACAACCTAACCTAATCTCACCTTACATAACCTAACCCTAACCCTAACCTAACCTAACATTACATAACTTAACCTTACATAACCTAACCTAACCTAATCTAATAAATAATATCTAATCTAAATTAACCTTCACAACCAAAATAATATAATATATTATATTTTTTTATGGAAATTTTTTCTTTCTTAAATAAATTATATTTTTAAATAAATCATACAAAAGTAATGTAACCCAGCCAAACCTAACTTTTATTTTATTTTATTGCAACATACGAATTGCCATTGACCAATCAGTAGTCACATTCAATTTAAATAAATATGTTAGTGAACTTGTCCTTGTACAACATACAGTATATCGAACTGTCCGAGTAAATATATAGAGAGAAGGGACATCCTCTATGTTATGTAATTGTTGATTTGGAAACAGGCGTAATAAAGTAGTTTATTTAATAACCAATAATACAGTTGGGATTTTGATAACTGAGTCACCAATAATAATCAAAACAACATTTAAACTCCACCCTTTCTACGTTGTTACGGTATTATGATTGGTTTATCTTAGAGAACTCATTTCTTACAGACTCTTCAAAATATACAGTCATTTGTTCCTTCACTCTATAATAATTCTATGGGTGAGCTATCCTATTAGCGACTGCCCTAACAACGAACTATTGTAGTACCGAACCAGAGACAATATATTAATGATGCCTCATATATGGAAAAAAATACGAAAAAAATAACAAAGAATGATGGAATAAAACTCTGTTTTATGACCTTCGTGCAAAGTAGTCAAATATTCTCAAGTTTTTCAAATGAAATCAGTACAGATGTTTATTGAAAAATTTTACTTACTTTAAATAAATACTAAATGATATACAGATAATTTATATTTTTTGTTACAGATAGTTAATTTTTAAAATTAGTTTACAAATAAATTTAATTCAATCCTCATGCCGACTTTCTAAAATTATTGATCCATATACTATTGCAATTTGATGCGGAAGAAATAACTATGTACCAAATACTGCATACAATTATAAATTTAAATTACCCATCGCTGCATCGCATTTATACCTGTAAATATTATACTTAAATCCTTTCAAACATACGGGACGAATATGAACCGGCAAACTAAAACTCAATTTAAAATATCTTAAACAGGATTAAAGAGGAGATTATTTTAAATTTAAAACAAAGCGAACGTCATGTACCAGTTGTGAATCGCTTTGTATGCATGGCTGACCAACTGATTATTCTCCGGATGTAGAATTTGTGAAGTGTAAAAATATGTACTGGATAGAATCAAATTATTTTAGTTTACTACTGGATGAAACCTTCATGATCATATATTAACGGAAATAGCTATCAGAAAGTAATTTTATGTTGAAAATTATATAGTCTCGTAGTCCAGAAATGATTGTGTCCCGTAGTCCAAAATGATCGATTTTTGTTTCAGCTCCAATGTAATTGAATGCATGAAACGGAAATTGTCTGAAAACTCATTTTACAAAGATGTGAATACATTTTTGGCTGAGAGCGAACGAGTTATTCATCATCATTCATACTAGATGAATATGACAGTGATGAAGGCGAACAATATGTTGTAAATAAATAATAAATAAATATGTCAATTTCTCGAAGTAGAAAATGTTAAAATATGTTCATGGAATTTGTTTTATTTACACAATTTAAATTTTACAATAAAATATTGTTCAATTATTTATTATATTTTCCATTATTAACGAATAGAAAAGATTTAATACAAGACTGACTGCGTGGGTTATATGTGTTCTGGGAAAGAAGAGAAATTTTAGATTTTTCTGGGTCATGGCTGAATTAAAACAACTAAAAATTTAACTTAATTTTGGAAATTCAGGATGCAATGTTCGATGTGTTGATAACTTCATTATAAAAGATAAATAGAAATTATCAGTTCATCTTCGTTTCTCGGTCTATTCTTTTACTGTTTTTTATCAGTCAAAAGAGTTTTCAGATAAATACAGTATACCAAATATGCTATCAAACATGGCTAATATCTGATATTGATTTTAAAAACGTTCCATATTTCGGATCACCTATTTCCACTTGAGGTGAAAATGGTTAGGTTAGTTTTGGTTAGGTTAGTTTTGGTTAGGCCCTAACCTAACATAGCCCACCCTTTGTATTACAATTGTCTATATAATTAAAACACAAAATTTGTAAAAAAATCATATTTTTCCTGTATATTTGCCTGCATAAGTTCTTAGAAATGAAAGAAATATAATCAAACTAAATATCACCCTGGTGGAAATATATGAGTTTATGGTAGATCAACAATTTCGTTTTCTAAATTTTTAGAATGGACAACTATGATTAACGATTTTAACAATAATCGTATACAAGCCATGCTTTAGCAAGCAAGAAGATGCCATATTTGGATTATCTCAATATGCATTATCTCTAATCAAAATATATTATCTAGTCCTAATCATACATAAAGATATTAAACTGTTTGACCCAAAGTCCTATACTATATAGGTTGAAAATCCCTGAATTTTTTAACTTATTGAATTATTAATGATGAAAATTATATAATGGGCTTAATAATAATTACAGTATATATATTCATTAAATTTTTATATTAAAATATATTCTTTTATAGACGAATATAGAATTAAATAAAACTGTTAAAAAAAGATTTAAAAACGTGTTATAAAATGATTTAGAAACGTGTTATAAAATGATTTAGAAACGTGTTATAAAATTATTTAAAATCGTGTTATAAAATGATCTAAAAACGTGTTATAAAATGATTTAAAAACGTGTTATAAAATGATTTAAAAACGTGTTATAAAATGATTTAAAAACATGTTAAAAAATGATTTAAAAATGATTTAAAAACTTGTTAAAAAAATGATTTAAAAACTTGTTAAAAAAATGATTTAAAAACTTGTTAAAAAATGATTTAAAAACGTGTTGAAAATTGATTTTGAAACGTGTTAAAAAATGTAATAATTTTCGTTTATTAATAAATCAATTTCTTTTCTCGGGTCAGAACACAAATAGAACAAGCGACTGTTTAATTATAGAAGTTATAGCAGTCATTTCTCATGTGAGAAATAGATTTATCAATCGTGATTGGCTCGCCATTTCTTTCCGTTTAGCTGATTGGTCTAAAGAACAGATATAAATTTAAATAAATGATAAATTATTTATAAAGATTAGTATTTTATTCATCAACAAGGATTTAGATTTGATGAATCGCATTTGTTTCTAGAAAGAAGATCGTGAAATACAGTACAAATAATAAATAATGGCCGTAGTTCTTATGTTATCAAATTTTTATTTAAAAAAATCAATACTCAGTTTTTAAAAATAGGATTTATTTACCGTGAATTCTATCACAATTCGATAATTTTCAATATACAAATCAATCAATATTACACAAATTAAAAAACAAGCGAACAATTTTAGAACAAGAAATCGTCGTAAACCACATCGTATATACAATATTCAATGGAAAATATATTGGACAGACAAGTAGATAATTAAATACAAGAATAAATTAACATAAATATATCACGGACACTCCCAACATTTTTTATCAGTCGCAGGAATTTGATAACGAGAAGATTTTGTAAAATGAAAAAATCTTCTCCAACAAAATAAAATAATTGGTGAGTTCACCAACTATTCGTAACGCTTGAAGGTTCATGGATTCATAACTGACTGATATTTTTCTTTGTATGAAATTTAATTGTTTTTTCCTAGTCTTTTCTTGGCTGGCTCTGTTGAATCTTTTTGCGCATTAAGTTTTTCATAGTTTGGAGACTTGGCACGATTTATTATATTGTATTTCAAAATTTGAGTTTCATTTAATTGGTCTCATTATATGACTTTTCATCTTTTTAAGTAAATTGGTGCAGTATTTTTATCATCATTTATATTAAACCATTAAAATTTGTATCAATCACTTAACATGTTACAATCTAATCTTTTTGATTATCATACTAGGTCTTAATGGTTATTAATACATCATCGCTTCTTAAGCATTAAATTTCATATACTATAATCACCTTTCAACTTGTAAGAATATGCAATTGCATGGTGATTATATTAAAATAAGTTTCAACAACTTTATTTACAATAAATAAATAGAATTTATTTACAGATGTTCTACATACTGCTTATTTCTCTCTCACTCTCTCTTTCT
>JAJNBT010017589.1:0-10098 GCA_028455955.1 Notopais sp. p TS-2021 | reverse complement strand
TTTTTCTTTCTTAAAAACAATAAAATGCTAAAACTACAAATATTCATATAAATATTGAATGTACTGTACTCTTAATACAAATGAAATGACCATAATAAGTTGCTGCACATTGCATGAAATTATGTTAATGCAATTAATTTTTGATTCCAAATAAACTTTTTAGGAATGGAACAATTTGATTGTGTCTGATATTTCCTAAATATTTAGGTGTATCTTTTAACTTACATAAATTTTGTTAAAAACCAAGGGCTCACTCCTCTATCTGATGAAATTTAACTATTTATTGATTTCCTAATAGATTGCTTGTATATTGAATTCATTTTTAATATCAGAACATGAGACATTCTGTTCTTTTATATTTGTTACCTTGTAAGAAATGAAAAATCCACTAATCGAAATGCGTTAGGTTACACTAGGTTAGTAAAGGTGCTCTTATAACCTGGAAACAGCAGACTTGATGTAATTTTATTATGAACCTTTGCAATAATGATAATTACCTCAATATTCTAAAAATAAAACAGTAATTCTTGAATAACATTTTTACTAATGTAATGCATTAAAAATTTAATTAATAGCATTAACATACATTATGTTATGAAAAAGCAACTACAGAATAATATTGAATTATAGTAAAATAGAGAGAATTCCTTTTTTTTCGAATATCAAATAGCGATTGAATACCGATGTGGCGAAGTGGAAGGGTTGAAATTTATTACAGAATTCAGAATTATTCAAAGAATTTCAGATGAATACTACGTTCTTCTTTATTCAACTACAGCATAATGATATTTGTAAATGAATTATTTAATGAATAAAAAAGAAACTATTATTCAATAAATTCTATTTTATACTTGAAACAAATATTATTCATTTTCATAATTTCAAATATAATCTCCTATTTATTAACCAGAAATTTGAAATATTTTAAGAGCAACTGTGTTATCAGACATATTTATGCATCCATTTGTAATCAAATGTTCCTGTCATCACAATGCAATGAAAATTGAATCTGCAAAATTTAATAAATTATTCCCGTATTTCAATTTCATCAAAGGGAAAATAGGTTTATATAATTTAAATTATAATGATTAGACTTAATATCATTATAATATTGTTAACAATTAATTATTAGAATTACTAAATTATAGTTTTAAATTTATATTGTATAGAAATTATTCTTAAAACTATAATTAATAAAGCAATATTGGCAAAATATTCGAAAGCAATTTATCAAATTTAGTTTTTCATAAAACTTAATGTCAATTCCAGAACTAAATTTAAATTATGCAGTTCTGAAGAAACAAAAAATACCTCGCGATTTTTTAGTCCTACAAAGATTAATTATTTCAACAAAGTAGTTTTTCTTTAATCTTGAAATTGAAGTTAAGGATTAACTCAGACTTCGTTTTTTACTACTAAACTTAGAGAAGCTTAAAAGTTATCGAAAACCGGATTAATCATTATGGCTTGTCTGATATGTCCACGATCTTCGTTCGTTTAATATATTATATATATTTTTTTTATTAACTTTAATTTTGCATGGGACACTAAATACATAAAAATTTGTAAGTTTTTTAGAAAAATAGTTTATAAACAATATACAAATTTGAAACAAACTTATTGTATATTTAATATATATATTTCCCAAATGGGAATGGGGAAAGGTATTAGCTAATTTGAAAAGGAATTATTTTAATATAAAACTAATGTTTTTTTACATTCAATTTTATTAAGGCATTTTTAAAGGGAGGAAACTTTCTTTGATAATGAATAATAGAAGTCATTAAATAATTATACGATCAAAATATGTATTTTCGTGTTAATTAAGTAACCAATTTTTCAATAAAAGCCAGACATAATTAAACTAATTGGTGTTAGTCAGAAATTTAAGAGACTATTGAGGAGTATTTAACGTACGCAAAAATACGCATATATATTTTAAAGCAAAGAAACAATTTTTTTTATGCTTTTGAATTTTCAGTAAAGGGTCAATTAGAAAAATGATAATCAAATATAAATTACTTGTATCCAAAGAAAATTTATATTTTTAAGAATTGGTCAACTAAAACCATTTGCTTATTAATTAATTAATGTGTTCAAATTATACCAGTACTATGTTGGTTTACACTTTACAGCATACAAAATTATAGGAACTTCTTGAAAAAAAGTTTTAAACTAAAGTTACTGCATAAATACGTTTATTGTCATCGTAAAAATAGACATGAGATCATATTATACTTGACAAACATTGTAGTTAAAAATTCAGAATAAATTTGTTGAAATTTCTTATAGAAGATAGCAACTAAGGATAAAATAAAATAAATTTATCGTAACATTTTATTCATACAGAAATACTTCTTTTTTTCTATATCATCTCGCATATAAACAAAATATTATTTTCATTTAAAACATCAACTAAAGTCATCTACTGGACTAGGCATCAAAGATCAGTTTTTTTATTGTATAAAAACATTCAAGTCTGTCTTAATATTTTTAATTTATTCACAATCCGTAATAACAACTTCCTTACATAAATGATCCATTCAGAAGTTAAAAAATCGACAAGTTGCTTCGGGAGCATAATGCAAATTTTCGTACGCGTTACAGAACCTGTCCGCATCAGTTTTACAGTGCATACGAAAATACAATTATAGAATAGACCAGTGGTTCCCAAACTGGGGTCCGCGTGAGTACCTCAGTGGTCCGCAACTCTCTTTTTTACATTTAAATAACAGCATATTTGGTACATAGGGTCCGCCAAAAAATATTTGACCTCTAAAATTTGGGAACCCCTGGATTAGACAAAAAATTGAGAAATTAAAACACTTAATATATAAATTGACAACGATAGACGCGATTATAGGATGTTCTTTTAATATATTTGATTTGTCGATACACAAGATTGATTTCAAGAATTTAACGACTATTGATATCACAATACGGGTATTTAATAACAGCTGTTAATGTATGGTAAAATATTTATATTATTTTTAACAAATTTCGAAAAGAAAATTGTCAAATAAGTTTCATTAATCTTCGTAGTAAAGATACAAATAATCAGAATAAGAAAATCAGTTGGTAAGTTGCTAATGATGGAACATATAATGTCCTGATTAATAGCTAAGTGTGCAGTCAAGTATTTAGCTGAGAATCAGGAGTTGATTGGCTAGAACACCTTCAGGTAAACCAATCAACACCTGAACTCAATTATATATATCCAATAACAACTCAAAACAATACTGAATAAAATTGAACCACTTGGTACAAGTCATTAAATCACAGGTAAAATTACGGATTTTTATTCAAATGGACATAATACATATATCATTTTCAGAAGGCTGACATTGAAGCAAAATGCTTTACTTGCTAAACAAAAGCATTGGTAATAAGAAATTTTCAATAAACTATCAAAAGAATCCGAAGTAAAAGCAGTAAGCATAATAATGGAAAACTTTTATATCTTAAGAATACATTTTCTGTGAATAGGCACCATTTAGTTATTTTTTTTTAAAACTATCCTTAAAAACTATTAATTTATTTATCTGACCAGAAAGATCTACAATTTGTACAAATATATATACAAGATGTTCATTAAGAAATGAATTAAAAGTATTTCTCGCTTTGGATTGCAACTCAATACGGTATCGAAATCGATCTTCTAAATATAGAATCGCCAAATATCAAGAATTAATTAAACTTACGTGTCTGTTAAAGCATCATTTAATAGGAACGAGTCAAGAATTCCATTATGGCAAAGAAAGAGCGGAATAAATTATCTCGCCAAATTTAGAAGATAGAGTTTGAGCTCAATTCAAAGCGAGACTCTAATTTACTAATGAAGCCTTTTGTAAAATCACTAAGTCACTCATTTATATTTAGAGAATATTCTTTGGTAAAGAAAATCACATTAACTGAAGGCAAATGCTTAAAACTTAAACAATCTGGTATGCTACTGTCTTTAAAAGAGCTTTTTAAGCAAACGTAAGCAATTTATAGCCTTTATAAAACGAGACAATCGCGCTAGATTTTTATTCTTTATACTTTTGGGAAAAATCTCTTCGAAGGCCATAGCTGTCAAGGCCCTTCAAGATATCTTGAAACGTATAGAAAGAACACTTCCTTGATGAACTCGGAAGTTCTTCGCATATATATATTGATTTCTATTTCGATACGAAGTAGAATTTCTAAAGTCTATATATTTTTATTGTTATAAAGTTCGTTCTTTATTGTTAAAAACTACATTGTATTATACATATAAACAAATAAATCACAACAATATATATGTACAACTTCTATACGTTGCTATTTATGATATAGGTTATATATATATAATTTATTTACAATATTTTTAAACATTTTACAATATAAAAGTTTTTCTAATTTTAGGAGTCATTGTGGTAAAGATCATCAAATTTAGAACTTATAAAGATAAATCAATTTTCTGTCACATTCCTATAAAAGTTTTTAAGATTTTAACAAAGTTTCACAGAAAGTCACTAAATTCACATATCTTTGTAGCTCTAAACAGAGAACTAAGGAAGTTATTTGATATAAAATTGACTTACTTCAAAGGTGGACAATTCTCACGACTTGTTTGGGTAGCTTCCAGAAAAGTTTTGAGGTAAAAAATATTTATATATTTGGTTTTTCTTTTTTTCTAGTATATGCGCCTACACTTCCATATATATATATGATGAGTTCAGATCATTAAGTTCGTTACAAAAAAATGTTATTACGATCCGAGCTCTGTGATTGGGAGACTATATTCCTACGTAGAATTCTGACCAATGATAAAAGACCCTTCGATTCTGAATAGTTATTTAAGACTTTCAATGAAAGTATAAAAAACTACTTGAGTTTTAGTTCAATAGTAAAACTGTTCGTGACCTCCCAAGTCGCAGTTTTTTTGTCTCCAGCTGACAAAACTGTTCCAACTTGTACGAAAAAATGGTTCCTTTTTAAGAGTTTCTTATATTACATCATAGATCGTTAACCACACAGATGATGATTAGACCTTCCGCAGTTGTTTTTATACCGAAGGATGTTAAATTTTAATTAATATTAATTGTATTAATGAATCTTTATATATTGGACGGTGGTATATATCAAACAGTGCAGTAGTAATTTTGCAATACATTTTTTTTAACACTTTTGAATAATTTCAGAAATAAAATATTCTCACTCAATGAACCCTACATGACTTTTGAATGTAGAAATATTGGATCTCTCGTGGTGGGAAAAACTAATTTTCACTCTTACGAGGCGGTCTGACTGGTATTCCTTTGGTTTCAAGTTCTATAGCTTCCTTCTTAATCGAAGCAGCTTGTACCGATGCTGCTTTGTAAGGAATTGGTCCGTAAGTGTAGGTAGCGTAATCTACGTCGGCATAGTCCATATCACTCGCGTAGCCAGTTATCAATGGCTGAAATATACAAACATTGAAATATGTTAATATTTTTGGTTTAAAAAAGTTGTTGAAATATTGGAATGTAATGCTCCATAATTCGTGGGATTTAAAAAATTATATATATATATCTTAATATTTTAAAAATTAAGTTCAATCTGTAATTAGTGAAGAGAAAAATCTCACGAGAAGATTAAACTTCTTACGAAACAAAAATTAAGATAAAAGCTAATTAAGAACATGAATATTAATTTAAAATAAAGAAAATATTATGTACCTCGCTCTTTATAATAGATGTTCAACATTATAAAATTAACATTTAATATATATGATGATAAACATAAACAATGGGTGATATAATTAATAATGAGATAAAATAGCATGCGTTTAGTGAGATTATACATACCGATCTGCATATATATTCTAAACATCAATTTCTTGGCCAATAACAACAGGCCCGTTAAATTGCAGGACATTATAGTCGGAATCATATTCAGAATAATTCGTAGGAAGTCCGTTATGATTAATTTGTAGATCTGTATAAGACACTCCTTTAGGTGGGTAATTATTATGGACAGAATTGGAGGATTTATGATACGGGCCATCGTGGTGACCGTACTGTCTATCGGGATATAAAGGAGGTTTGGATGTATGATAACGGGAAGTTTGACTATACAATGGAGGTATGGAGTGATTGACTGATAAGGGATATGGATTATAATTGGGGGGTAAAGTACTGGGATAATTAGGGGGATATGGGGTATTGTAGGGTTGTTGGTATTGCGCTGACGAAGGCGACGAAGCATTCGACGAGGAAGGTGTAGCTGCGTGGCCATTTATTGAAGGGTTTTTACCATTGGGATCGTAGTTCATTTTTCTTCGAGTCTGCAATGAGATTAGTCAGAGCCGTGCGTGTTAGTCAGATACAGACGACATTTTTATTAATATTAGTTATATAAGGACATTTAAATAGCACACAAAAATGATTTCATCAACACTTAACATAAAAACTAAAATAAAGTGCAAAATAAAAACAGCAGATGAACCGTAACAAACCTCAGTGATGAAACTTGCATGCATGTGAGGTGGTGGTGGTGGGTTAGTGGAAGGTTTATAATCTTTTTTCGGTTCTGGAATGTTCTGGTACGTGTGCGTTGTACGTCCCTCTGATCCAGATCGAGGGGCTGGAGTAGGCATTAAGTTTAAGCTATCATTATTTTCTGCTTGTTCGGTATCTTGGCTCCAAGTGACTGTTGAAGTTAATGTTTTATCTTTTTCGTTATTATTGTTACTACTTTGATCTGTTCCAGGATGCACCGTTAAAGTTGAAGTTTGTTTAGATTCGATAATGAACGATGTCGAAGATTTCTTTTGAGCCATCAGAGAATGTGAAGTTTCGCTCGTGACGAAAGTTGGAGAAACTGCAGCAGCTTCAACATCACTAGATGCCATGTCCATATCGGAAGACCTGGTCTCGTTCTGATCCACTTGTTCAAGAACAGATTCTGGTGATTTGGATTTTCTCGGTATCCGAACGGATAAGTAAGCTGCCGTCCTAGCGAGAGCACCTTTGGCAACTTTGACTGCAGGAGTCATTTTCATAGAATTGTTAGAAAATTTTTCTCTCTCATTAATTTCTTCAGGTTTATCCGTATTTTTCAGTGTCTTCGATCCTGCAGCAGCTCCTTGACTTCTTGTGGAACCGTAGCCTGACGATGCTTGAATACTTAGTTGGCTCGGAGGTCGACTACTTCCACTAGGGCAGGCGGTAAAATGATTGGGATTTTCCTCTACAGGTATCTAGATTGGGAGCATGTGAAATAAAAATAAACAAAAGCAAACGAATGTACACAATAACATAGAAAACCATGCAGAAATAATATCTAGAAAATCAAAGCCATATTACACGATGCCGACATTATATTTTTTACTGCCGAGATATATTGATCATATCTTCGTCGTAATTATTTGCCCGTAAAAGATAATTCTTATAAATTTATGATCTTGGAATATTTTTTTGCGAGGGGATATATACATAAAATATTCACGAAGATAAAAAAAATATCACGAAATCTGAGGTCTTAAAAAGATGTCGTTGACCAAGTTTACGACAATAATAAGAGACTAAAAGGGATCGTGGTTTATATACGTAGAAAATCTACACCAAGAAAGAGAGGACTTTCTTTTCGCCAACGTAAATTAAGAATGATTATAAAAAGTATTATAAGTAACGCGCTACGGATCGACTCGTAGAGACTTTCTTAATCGATAAGAAATAATTAAGATTATTTTGGTAATGCAACGCAGATATCTGACTGATAATTGCTACCGAAATCGAATATATATATCTTTTATCTTTATAGAACAAAGGAATAATTAAACCGACAAAAATAATCTACACGATGTTACATTTTTTCAAAAAATGAAACTTTAATAGTTTATGGAAATATATTCCCCAGTCTCGGTAGTTTATTTTATATGAAATTTTATAATGAAATGGAATTTTAATTAAAAAATCAAATATATATATATTTTAATTCGTTACCATCTGTTGAACGCATTCACACGAGCATAAAATAAACGTGTATTTGATAATTTATAGTGCAATGCTGTGAATAAAGTAAAAGAAATTAATGTTTGTTTTTATAAATTATGTAAAAGTTTTGAGCAATATATTTGGAAAGTAAATATTAAGTTCATAAAATATAATGAATAGCATCGTTAGGCGGTGTAAAATACAAATGAAGTAGTGAAATAAAAAGTGCTCAAACTCATAATAAACGAGTGAGGATATATTACAACAACGAAGAACACATCAAATTGAACACAAACTTAAAAGACGACATGAAACTACGTACAAAATAGGTGACGTACCTTATTTGGAGGCAATTGAATGCCGTGGAAAGGAAGATTTTCATAAAAAGTCGGCCCTTCTAAAATAGGAGAATTTGATCTGGTATTTTTGTTTCCAGAAGCATCCGAGTTGGGAGTTTTGTCTTTTTTTGAAGAATCAGAATCTGAACGAGAAAAACAATTTAATTACAAACTGAACAAAAATGAATTATGAAAAATAATGGTGGTAATTTTTAAAATTTTTATATTTACTACTTTAATTGCATGGTTTTTTTAAAAAAATTATTCGATTTCAATAACAATAATTATTATATATATTAATACTGCAATAAAAGAAAATCTCGACAAGTTCGCACCACTCTGTCCTCTTTTGCAGTTTATTAGACGAGAAGTTGTTTATCTTCCCACAAAGAACTAATTTCGAGAAAGTTATAAGACCAGAATAAACAAAGACAATGCATCTTATTGCAAGCCATCAGAGAAGATAAACACGTAGAATGATTTTTCTATTGTTAACATTAAATCACACTACAAAAGAATACCACGAATGGTGACGAGACATAAATAATGCGACAGACAATAATATATTTATAAAATATATCTAAACTAAATTACGAAAGGAATTTAAATTCAAAGATTGCTATACTGTATTATAATCTGTGGCATTTGTCAAGAAACAGACGTATATTCGTATTACCATATAACCAATCTGCATAGAAATGACCTACTTAATATTATCCGCCAATGAAATACTTTGAATTTCTGATGATAACCAATGAGAATTGATTCCTTATTCTGATACATATTGGTTATAGTGCACACGAAAATACGTGTATTCTTTGCCCACTTACCTTTGAATGACTTTTTTCTCTTTCTATTTGCAGTGGGTAATGTGTAATTTTGCCGACCATTAAAAGTGCAATCAACTAAAAAATGCAAACACACAAAAACAAAACAAACATTAACAACAGGTGAGAAAGTGAACGAAAAATAACGAACGTGCTTCAGTGCAGAAAAGTTACTTATATAATAGATGCATTTCATTTCACTGTAGATGACCAAATTTGGGATTTCTCATTAAAATTAATACTAAATAGTGTAAATCCAGTAGTAGGGTTTAGGATGTAAATAATAAATTTAGGATTTTATGTTTTAGAAACAGACTGATATCTCTAATACGATGAAGTTACAACAAAAACGACTGAATGTATGCCGAGGGAAACACATTACAAACATTGAGATTGAGTAAAATTTATTAGATTTACAACTGGTAAATTGAGATTGAAATGAAGAAAAAAATTAGGATTATATATATTTAATTAAACTTACTGAAAAATTTATTGTTTAATATAAAGAACTGATGGTTTGATCACAGATTATATAATAATCAGATACTTTTCAAAGTCCGTATTATTGCTTGGTGATATATTATTATTAAGATATTTGTATAGTATTACGTTATGTAATTTATATAAATTACAGAATTAATAACATTTTAGGTGCAAAACACTGTATATTTATTAAGAATATCAGTTTTGCACTGTATTACGATACCTGATTGGTTAAGATTTCGGCTTAGTAACAAAATTTTAAAGATGATTCTCCCCTTTTTGTATTACATTTTCCCTCATCGTCAAATTAATTATTGAGGAACTTGGCTAAAAAATCTTTTCGTCTACATTGATGCAATTAGTGATGGTCAATATCGAAATAAAATGTACTTTCATATTTATATTTTTTTTTAAATATTATTGTACAAACTTTATGTACGGTACAACTTTTAAATATTAATGAACAACTTTTAAATATTAATGTACAACTTGTAAATATTAATGTATATA
>JAJNBT010017440.1:0-10728 GCA_028455955.1 Notopais sp. p TS-2021 | reverse complement strand
TAAAAATAAATAAATTCTTCAACTTATATTGTGGTAGCGAGATTCTAGTACCCAGAACTAGAATCTTAGAAAAAAAAGGCTCTAGAAAAGCATTAAATAGACAACATATTGCTACCCCCCTACCCAGGACTTTCAATCTGGGGCTCCTATAGTGACCTTTAGTTCAAACAAATTTGGAACAAGTTTTAAGTCAGAATCAGAAGAGACCTTCCTTTACAGACCTGAATTAATTTTTCAATTTTAAATGGTGTATGACCATTGGGAACCAACAAAGGTAGATCAAAGATTGAATCTATGTATTTTTATAAATAAAAGATAATCACTTAAGCATGCTGTATAAAGTAACTAGAATTGCTACGGGATAAACTACATAACAATTTATTACATGTCATTTTGGACATGTAAATTAATGGTAGCCTGATTGTTATACCTTTAAAAGACCCACGTACGGCTACCTTTAAAAAATTTACTTTGCATCCTTCAGTATCTTTTTTAAGTAAGCAATAAATATTATGCTGTTGAATATTATCAATTTCAATAAACAAATCTGTCAAAAATTGAGTTTTGTATACAGGTTTCGGTAAAGAAATGACTGTTTTAAAGGATGTGTACCTGAAGATGGACTAGTTCTTCGAAACGCTTCGGAAATAAAGTATTTAGTATGTTAAATATATTCGTTGTTTTCATTATAAAATAGAATATATTTGAAATGTCTGTATTGTTCCCGTAGATTTAATATTATATTTATTTTGCTATAACTATACTAAAATTGAGCATGGATTTTAATTTTAGTTATGCTATAGTTAACTCCTATATATTTATTATATTATCTATAGCAATATCAAATTTCCTTAATTTTCAACTAAATATTATATTCAAGTTAAATTAAAGTTATTTTATTTGGGATAAAATATTCTTTTAACTAAAATTAAATTTATTTAATATTTATTTTCAATCTGAATTTAATTCCGCACTGAAAATAAATTTTATTGAATTAAGCTAATATTTATTTGAAACTTAAATTTAACGAATTTATCACCAAAATCCTCAGTATTTTTGTAACTTGATATTAAGATCATTCGTATTTAATATTTAAATTGCAGTTATCCATTTTCTTTATCTAATAATCTAATTCATCAGATAGAATTCAAATTATTTAATCTAAAATATATAAATATTAATTAAACATACGACTGCATCATAAAAAAATTTAAAAATAATCTACAAAATCTATTTATTAAAATTTGTTTTTTAAATTCCAAACAAAAACTAAAAAATCACAGAATGACTTTGCAAATCTTCATATTTTTATTCATCGTCATCTCAAACTCTGTCTTTCAGTCATTTTTCATCTTAAATTAAAATTAAAAAACGTTATTAGTTATTTTAAAATCTTAATGATACATTTAGCGGTCACAGAATAGCGGTATAGTTACAACGATCTAGTCGATCTATAGTCATTCTAGTCAATATAGTAGATTGTTATATAATCTAGATTTAAAATAATCTACATTCTGCAATTTATCATTTGTAATAATGTATGTTCTACAGACGTATTACCTGTATTGAAATTATTGTATCAAATTTAACAAGATTTTTAATACTGGAATCAGTATATAGAGATAAATCAGATTTTAATGCGATATCCATTTAATAATTTGACAGATATTTTAATCAAATAAAACTTAATAGTTTATAAATTATTATATAAACCAAGCTGGATCGTCTATCTAAATTATAGAGATTGGATATTGGATCGCTTTAGCATATTAACGTCAAGAAAAAATTTATCGTTCTTCAACGTGTATGTTTTTGTATACGATTATACTTACATGTACGTTTTGTATACTTAGTTATACTTACAGTATATGTACGTTTTGTACTTAGTTATATATACTACATAAACGTTTTGTTTATTGTACTTAGTTATACTTACATGTACGTTTAAGTATTTTTGTTATTTTTATGATTACGATATTTCAAAATAAAATACGAAGAAATTGCCTGTTTTTGTAAAACTTAGCGATAAAAACCTACATTAAAAGTAATTTCTATGCAAAATCTATGCAAAAATATATCAAATAAATAATAATATTTATCGTGCATGATCTAAAAACCGGTTTTACTACCATGGCACTCTAGGACATTTACTATATAATATTGCACCATGCAAAGAAATAGAGCTCACATAAATTATGCATGGAAACTAGTATTTAAATTCATGCGAAATAAATTATTAAAAACAAGATTTTGTTTTTAAAAAACAAGATTTAATTTTAAAAAACAAGCAACGATTAAAAATTAAGATATTTAGCAATTATATATATTAAATATTAATTGCTGTAATATAAATATCATCACATTTAAGTACAAACAGAAAACGAGTTTTCTTGGATAACATATATATTTGTTCAATTTGAAAAGATATAATAAAAATTCTTTCATGTTCATTGAAATGATATTTTAAATTAAAATAAACTTATGAAAAATGGAAGAGGATACAACGAATTTCAGCACTACCATTGACTCTGAAATAAATCTGCATGGCTAGGGGGCACGCCCCCGATTATGATATAAGCCAAAATGGACTTCGAAAAATTACCACAGGCATATTCTTCTGGAAACTGTAAAAATAAATATGAAATTGAAGATATCAGCGCTAAAATATAAGAAATAAATATAAAATTGAAGAAATAAATATGAAATTGAAGAAATAAATATGAAATTGAAGAAATATGAGGTCAGATATAGAAAAAACATGAAAAAGAAATAATATTTAAATACAAATATGGGCGGGTAGTTAAATTTATTTGTACTGATGCCTGACAACACCGTTCTATTATATCCAAATCGGTAACATTCGATCAACCCACTTTTTCTATGGAGACACAATCTTCAATTCTAAAGGGCTTTCAGATAATTTATTGCTACCCATTATTTAAATATATAACTGTTTCTGTATAACAATGATATATATTTGATGCCCAATGCCCAATTTGCCCTTTGCTATCATATATATATATGATGCCCATGAAAGGGCACTTTCTATATATCTATGGCATTAAAAAATTAACTTTCGCTAAGGTACATTCTGATTGTTTAAAGTTTAGATTTTTTTTTAAATATTCCATTATATCTGTTTCATTTATTTTTAAAAATATAACTAAATATTTTATATAGAAATATTAATACTAAATTTTGAAAATTCACAAAAAAATTTGAAAAGACACAAATATTTTGAAAAGACACAAAAATTTTGAAGACACAAATATTTTTGAAAAGACCAAAATTTTGAAAAGCCACAAAAATATTGAAAAGACCCGCAAATTTTAAAGATAAAAAGGCAGTAAAATTTAATTTTACATGAGATTTATCATTTAAATTTTAGATATAAATAACTGTAATTGTTTGTTTTTAATTATTTCTACAATACGATAAGCCAAATAATTTTGAAAATTTAATAAGAGATGGAGAATGCAGTTAAATGGTCTGCTTTGAAGTCCCTAATTAGAGATGAGAATGCAGTTAACTGCTCTGATATATGAAGGGTCTTCCAAATTCGGTTGCTATTGAATGAGCTTGCAGATCGGCAACAAATTGCCTTAAAGGGCAAATGAACATAAGCCCTAAGGCCAACAAATGCTCTTATATAATGTAAGATATTTTAGATTTCCTACACCAAGCCGGGTAATTCCCTCTGACCATTGAATGATCTTCAGAGAATCCGAGCTATGTCGAAAGATTCCGAATGAATCCGATAAATTCTGAGAATGTCCAAACTCATACGAAATTATCCGAACTGATCGGTGTGAATCTACAGGGTGTGGCTATCATATCAATTACGATGTTTGGATGTATGCATGGAATTTTAAACAGGTCTTCATAGATAAAAAAGTAGGGCCGTATTTTTATATTGTTAAATAAACATATGTTAAGAATGTCAATAATCTAGAATATGACATTTTAAATAACTGTTCTCTTTATTTGTATTAATTTAGTTTTAGTAAATGAATTTAGATATAGGAGACAAATTTAGATATAACTAAAATAAATAAAGCATGCACTCAAAAAATGAAATTACAATAAAAATAAATTAAAAATAAATTTAATTCAAACAACATATGTAATATTATTTTATAATCCGGATCTACAAATGCATTGCGAGCATTGAAGACCAAAGAACCAGATATCAGATTATATATAATTAAATATAAGAACGAAAATAGTTCTTTTTCTATATTTAATAGCAGTATTTATCTGAAAAATATCGACGATTGTTAGATCAATCTGACGTAAAAATTGTCAAGCTAACTTGCAATTTATCAAGGAAACTTGGTAATTTAGCGAGGGAACTTGAAATTTATCAAGGAAACTTGAAATTTATCGAGGGAACTTGGAATTTATCGAGGCAACTTGGAATTTATTAAGATAACTTGGAATTTATCGAGTCAACTTGGTATTTTCAATCAATTAATGCCTGAATAAAAACTGCATCCAAGAAGTTTTAAAGGTCAAGCATGTTTGCTAGCAGCTTGATCTATAGGTGTGTATATTAAAGCAGGTCTTTTTGAAACTTTATTGCTGCTCTGTTGAACGCTTTAGATCTTAGATAAGAGTATAATGTTACAGTGAAATCACGAAATAAGGTATTACGTTTGAATAATAAGCGAAATTTCGGTGACTACATGAAATACCTAAGCTATATATATATATTTGTACGTCGTAATCTACATTGAAAATTTACCGAAATTTATCATTGGGATTACATGTAATCGCTAGATTTATAAATCATTGGGATTACGCGAAATCACTAGATTTATAATGATTATGAGTAATACCAGATTTAACAAAAGAATTATTTCGCGATGAAAAATTGATGCAAAATTGTGGCGATGATTGGACCATTTTTAACGATATAAAAAATTGTTTATTTTAATCGCCATGGCATGACAGACCATTTTCACACAGATTTATATGCAGTATTAAGTTTTATTAAAGTCATTTTTGATTTATTTCAATTCTTTTTATAAGAAGATTCTGTCAAATACTAAAGAGCATCTGGGCAGTTTTGTATTAAATGCATTTGGGATTTTGTCATTCGAGTTTTACTTTCAAGGACATCTATGACTGAGACAATTCTACAAACATTTAAATAGGCCTATAAAAACCGCTGTTTCCTTGTCTGAAGCTTCTCATAATTACAAAATAATTCAAGTTTATTTATAAATATTCTCGAATTAATAGTTATAAATAAAATATTAAAATAGTCTACCCGTAAAAAACGGTCGAATTATACGAAATTAAACCCAGTCATTTATATAAAAGTTACCCCGGAAATTTTTTTTTTCAAATAAATAATCAATCTGACGGTACTCTATAATAATTATTCTATGATCCTATTCAATTAATGAATGCGTAGTTTGAAAATTCAATTTCTCAAACACTGAAAATTATATATTGATCAAAATTGAAGTAATTTCACACATAGAACACTCCTGATGTATAAGATTATGCGTGTTGCATTTTGTCAGTACAAAATAACCCCCATTTATTATTGTTTCTTATCAGTGACTAATCATCACTTATGTAGGTCTTTAACTACGTTGGAAATACCCACCTACCTTGAAGCGATTGGATAGACGGTCAAAATAACTACGTTTTTACATAGCAATCGTTTAAATCTTATATACAAGAGAGTGATTTAAAATTGCGTATTATTATTATAGCTTTCAAATCTGATAATTTAAACAGATTATATATAACCCACACCCCTCCATTACGGCCTTACCATGAAAAAATTGGTGACTTTAAGATTCAGGTGGTCACTGATTTAGCGGTTATGACAATTTTACCAATTATGTTAGAATGTTAATAAAATAATCATTCAGCAAGTCAATTCAAATATTATTCTAAAAGATTTGCAGATCTTTTGTTTATGCATTTTTTTTTTATTGCATGTTATGTATTTTGTCAATAATTTTTCTATCAGGAAAGCTTTTTCCATTAATATTAATTTTATTTCAAAACTGTCATATCTAGTTACATAAAGATATTTATATCAATAGATCAAAAATAGTTCTATAGTTATTACAAGTTTTTATAGTCTAACTTGTAGAAAAACTACAAAAAAACACTAAAATAATTGAATCTATTGAATCTATAAGGGATTAAGTCATAATAAAAAAGCATTAAAAACATCACAGGAAAAAAAAGTCACATGGATATAATGTTTTTTGAGACTTTTTCTATGGTGATTTTTATTGTGTGATGTATTTTTTTATGTGATTTTGTTTCCTGTGATGTATTTTTTGTGTGATTTCTTTCTCTTGTTGATGTTTTTTCCAAACACTGACCACCCAAAATAATCCGGATGGCAAATTATTAAATTAATAAAAGTAAATCCAAATATAAAATTAATCCTACATTGTAATAATTGAAGTAAATAAACAGAATGTCGTCTGCATATCATTGAAGAAAGTATGTTTTGTTTATAACTATTTGGGTATTTCCCATTACAAAAACTCTTAGTCAAAAAAAATTCCATTCATAAAATTCATATTTATGTCCAATTTTGTCGAATTAAAGACAGGTTGACGTCAATAGTAGGTATAACTTTGGTAAAACAATTATAATTATGTTGTAACAAAAATTCCCTTTATAGATTAGATTGCTTTGTTTATTAATTAACGGTTGTAACTCTTTTAGGTAAAATATATTAGATATTAGAAAGCTGATATACAGTACGACTGAGGTCACTCCTAACCTAACAGACGACTTCTAAATCATGACCTCAGTTCATAACCCAACCTTACCTAAGTGACTTCTATCTCAGTCGAAAATCTTAACTTATTCAAAGTTTGAAGTTAAAGTTAAAATAGGATTGTAGATTTGTTCTAAGTATCAGAGAGTATACACATACATGCGCAGAGAGGCAAGTATCTATATTTCTTATTGTATCTACAGTATCGATCAAAAAGTTTCAAGTCTGAAATTTAAAAAATAACATTTGGAAACTGATTTATATAGCAACTAATATAGAACTTTTATTTTTCGTAAACGATTATTATTCTTAATAGAAACATAGACAGGTCAAATCTAATATTAAATTGAGTCTTTTTGAAGATAATCTTCAAAGAAGAGTAACAATTTAGAAAAGTTGTATTGTCTATAACTGTCCATATTTTTCAATACAAAATCGAATCCAAATTTAACTGCTTCGTTAAGTTACAACTTCTATATATTGCAGAATAAAATGTTACATAAAATAGTAATTAAACAGTATTTTGTATATCATAAAATGGGAAAACAAATATGTTTGCATGGATTGTAACACTATAATTTAATTTATAATATATAATTTCTCTATTATAATAATGATAACTTATTGGACATTTAATTTTATTTCTATTCTTTTGAATTGACTATTGCTTTTTTGTTTAAATTATACATATTTTTAAAACCGGTTTTGACAAAATAGTTTAAATCAGTTTTCAAATTATCGGTTTTTGTTTAATAACGAACGGTTAAAGTAAACTATCATCCTTAGAAACCTCGAAAGTTGTAAACATTTTTTTAAACTATATACTATAGTGCCAACCTTTATAAAAATAAAACCACTTTCATACAACGGTTTTGATCTAGAATAATCGAGATTGTTTATGAAGGTTGACCTTTTTTTGTCACAAACATATTGAATTAATGTCAAAATTATATTTGATATCTGCAATCCCTTATAAAACTCTACTACATACAGGTACTGATTTATCCTTGCATGAAGACTTTTCAAAACAGATTTAATTTATGCATTAGTTCAATATAAAAAGTTCAAAAGCAATCATCAAACTATTGAAACGGTCGTAAAATTAGATATAAAAATCAGTTATTTTCTAAATAAAATGGGGGCTAAAACTAGATCTAATAATTTCTATTTAATATATACAAGATTGGATCGAGGGAAGACAAACATGATGTAATGAACCAATAAGATAAGTCTAAAATCCAGTCTATTTTATGCTCCAATAAGATCATTTTGTTTTCCCTGGAAATCTATTTTGTCTTCTGGAACATACGATGCGTTGCCTCCAGCCAGTCATTGAGTGCTTCTTGTAGAATTCTCACACGCAAACCGGCATCGAGACTTTGCAGTTATTGTCTTATCGTAGGCACAAATTTGCAGTATTCTTGCAGTTCCGTGTGATCTACCGAGTGCTAGATATTGTTACTAGTTCACTATAAAAGTTCTAAATCTTCTTGTGTGGTATTGTGATTCTTGTAAGTGTACAATATTCACTGGAATGATTATGAATTTGTACCAAATATGCAACAAATCACATCGAGGCAGTGAAATTTATTTAGACATTGTTATAAAATGAGTTAAATGACATATGGCTCTACGATAAAGGGAATTTCAACACGGATTCAAATAATGATCCCGAATAAAAGGTGATTTTTGTTGTTTTTATGGTGAAGTGGATACAGAAATGGTGAAAATGTCCAGTGCTTCGAGCTCATTCAGTGGCTTTAGTGATTCCAGTACTAACAGTTCTTTAAGTACTGTTTCGAACAAGCCTCAGTCCGCATTGTCAATTAATATACCTATTAGATTGGTCTACGTTAAGTCAAATGGGTAAGAATTTGATACCACCAAGATTCCCTCGTTTCTATTTCATTTTGTCTCTAAAGGAATATATATCTGACCTTCCCCCATGGTGAATGTCAAAACAGGTCATTGACCTATAGTATAAAAGAAATTATATTAGAAACTATTGATATTTATTTACATAGGTAGTCCAATTTTATCGCATGATTTCTACAATATAGATTAACTTATGCAATGCATTCAAATTATCTTCAAACCTATATGCGTTATATATTCAACCTTAATAAACATTGTATCAATAAAGTAATAAGAATATATCCATGCAGTAACAACTTTATTGACAAATATTTTAAATATATAACCTTCAAACATACAAATAAATATTTAAAATTGAATTTAAAATAAGAGTGCAATCTTTATGGACTCAAATTCTTGTCTCAAAACTCGCTTATCATATTCATTCTTAAGAAAAAAACATAAAAAGGATTATTAATAACGTCACCTATTTATATATAACATTGTACACACACAGGAATTGATTCTATGTAGGATCTACATTGCAATTCCTCCCATAACGTACATAAGTGTGTATGTGTACATATGAGGAAGATATAAAATATCCATTAAAACTCAAGAAAATAATTTATGTCGGGTAATTATGTCTACAACGAGAAAATTGGCTTTGAGTAAGAGATGAATATCTAGATTCTAGAATATCTAGATTGACAACAATAATTAATCTTACTATACAATTATGATCATAATAATTTAGCCCTACATATCATATAAGTATTTAGTATGCCAATATATTACAGACTATATTGCATACTTTTATCTCTATAAATGTGCATATTTCATTTTTTTAATATCATATTTAATTCTTAATGCCAACAGTAAAATAAGTATGAAAAGAAATCTTTTTTAATAAAAAAAACTAATACTAAAAAGGTAATAAAGTTTGTTATAAAATTTCACCAATTTTTCTGGAATTTAAAACACTGAACAACATGTTGTTTTATAACACAGCTGAAGTCCATGTTAGGTACAGATATGTGATAAAATTTGAGTAAAATTCAAAAAAATATAAAGAAATTTGAATAAAATTATCCAGCTTGGTAATCTACATATCTACATACAGATAACCGCACCCTTAAAAAGTTCTAGTACAGGTAAAAAATAACAGCCTTTATTTTGAAATCAGCCTTAAGCATACCTTTGCCAACGACTTGTTTTCAGCAAGCAAATATCATATTTACTTGGGCCTGAGGGTTGTAAATATATGGTTTCCTGCTAATTATAGGCCAAATCTAATAATATACTTGTATACCTACCTAAGTATATATATCATTGTAGCTATCATAAGTATGTCAATGTAGATATTATACTAAGTTTATCATCGTAGACGTTGTTTTAAGTATAGAAGTATGGTAGATATTATTTTGAGGATAAGTAAATTCAACTCAATCGGTTATATGTAGCAACCTGTTACAGGTTTAAAAGTGGTTAGATAAATGAAGGGGCAAATTTAAAGGTTGGAGCTTGCGGTTTTCAAATGGTAATTCGGTTTTTCGGTTTTATCTGATAAGTTTTATTACTTGTAGTTCTATATATTTATTAACTTATTAACTAAACCGGTCTCTACAATTACTTGTAGATAGCTAAGTAAGGAGATAATAGAATAATTAGCCACTCCTTCAAAGTAGCATTTCTACAAAATCTTTCTGGGATAAAACTGTTATAAAGTGATCTGAATATTGTAGAATCCTCAACATTTGCGTACAAATGGTAATATTTTATGTGGATTGCTACCAATATTTTGATAATACCATATTTATTCTATTCTACTTTCTCTTTATAGAAGATTAGATTCTTAAATTGGTATTTCCAATTTTGCTTTTGAACATTGCTGCTAAAATTGAAGATCAATGAACAAGAATTGTACCTAATGGTGCAGTGATACTGAGGTCACGCTATAACGATTATATTTTTACATTATCTGCTTTCATGACAAACGTTATCATACGTTTACATATTTACTTTTATGACAAACTTTTACAGTATCTGCTTTTCTGAGAAACGTTTTCATAGTTTTATAGTGTCTACTTTTACGGAATCTGCTTTTCTGAGAA
>JAJNBT010017342.1:0-16572 GCA_028455955.1 Notopais sp. p TS-2021 | reverse complement strand
CAATGTGAAATAGTGGGTTTCACCCATATTTCTAAACTGTTACTAGAAAAAAATGCTGAAATGAAAGCAGAAATATTAGATATTATTGCAAGCAATGATGTCGACACGGCTAAGAAATTAATTAAAGCAGTGCTTAAACCAGCAGTAGATTTTACACCGATCGTTGCAGATAAAGCACAACTTGCAACGACAATCGAAACCGTTAACAAGTTATCAAAAGAAGCATTAGTTGCATTAGTTAAAGCAATGCACTTAGAGATGACTAAGTAATAGTAGAGGCGATAATTGAGTCCTAACCTAACGGGTTAGGCTTATTGATTAGAGACTCTAAGTTACTGAACTGGCGCGTGAATAAATAATGGATTGGTCTAGTTTGAAACCTTTCTGTTACGACGGTTTTGTTTCTTTATTTGTTAAAAAAGAAAAAAATAAAGAAACAAAATCAAATCGCCACCAGCCACTCAAATCATTTCAAATATTTTTGCCTGATAGCCTCGTAACTACCGTCCATTTTCATGACTTCTAATGCCTCCTGTAACTGATTTACAATCTCGTCAGAGGTTTGTTTATTGACCGCTAAATAATAATTATATCTATCGTCTATTTTAATTAACTTCTCTAATAGATTAAAACTTTTACCCTTTTTATTCACGTTATGTGCAGCTTCTAACTCTAATGCTGAGACCATATCAATCCTGCCTCTAAAGAGTTTTCGCCAGTTGAGTTCTATTTTAGAAGTCATCTCTACTTTAAAACCCTGCTCTTGCAGATACTTACTCGAAGCAAACTCAAACACACCACCCACACTATATTTTTTAGCCTCTTCAAAGGAGTTTACGACAACCTCTTTATTGTCTTTCAACTTCCATAACCAAATAGTGCGTGGGGCAAGGGGTCCAACCCACTTAAATAAACTGTTTCTTTGTTCTGTTTTTGTCATTGAAAGCAACACCGTATTTTTCTCTATTTGCACCATTTTGTAGGCCCTTGACCACGGGTATACCAAAATTTCACCACCCGCTGTTTTAAATCCAGCCTTGTTTAATAATGCTTTTACAATCTCGACAGAAAAACCCGCGGCCTTATGAGAAGTTTCATCTTCGTAATTATAAGGTGGCATGTTTTCAGTTAACACTTTCAACTCTACGGCATGTAATTTAAACACAGTGAAACAGGCAAGAAGAAATAGAATACATAGTTTGTTCATTTTCTCCCCTCTATTACTGAATAATTAAAAATTATAGTTTTCCACAAAGATGACCGAGTAGTGATTGATTTAACGCGAGTGCCTAGCAACATTTAATCTTCATTTTGATTACTTGAACCTGTTTATTGTGCATATTTATCAATTATTTCCTGATAAATTCCTTTCTCTTTAATACGGCTCAGAGCCGATTTGAATAAAGCGACCGTACTATCTGATGTTTTGGGCCCAAATGCCATATACAGTTCTCCCGAAGAAAAACCTTTTAAGTGAAAGACCTTTGTCACTTCAGATAAAGAATGATTATGCTTTTTTAAAAGATAACTCGCCGTAAATTCGGAGATAGGCCAGAGGTCTAAACGTTTAGCAAACAGCATATCCATCACGATTTTATTTGAAATACTTTTACGTACTTCAGTAAAACCTTCACTGGTAAACATCTGCTCTAATGCGTCTTTTCTAACGGTGCCGACACTGTATTTTTTAGCATCCTGAAGCTGGTTAATATTAATATCCGTTCTTTCTTTTAATGCAAAGATGTAAAAATCTATCGGCGTGATCACGCCTACCCATTTAAACAATGCTTCTCTCTGTGGGGTGCGACTAATCGAATAAATAAGTACATTTTCATTTTCGAGTGTTTTTTTATAGGCTCTTGCCCATGGGTAAAGCGTTATCTCCGCAACGATGCCAGCCTCTTCAAAAACAGCCTGAACAACCTCTGTACTTATGCCCTTAACTTGCCCCTCTTCTTTGTAATTGTAAGGAGGGTATTGTTCGGTAACAATCTGAATAGGTTGGCAATAAGCAGATACTGCAACAGTACTAATAATGACAAATATAGAGCGCATAAAATGTATGATTTTCATCTAAACCTCATTGCTTAAAACTGGTTTATTCTGCCTATAACGTATCAAACAGAAATAGTTTTTTATCAGTAACATTGTTCGCTTAGCTAGCGTAGTTACTATTAAGGTTAGGCCGCAGATATAAAATTTGGTAGACAGCAAATTTATGCATTTATAAACAACTAGATAGCTAGTTATATCATTCACTTCACTGAGATTATAAGGCTGAGCACGAGAGACACTACTGGCACTAAGTCGCTTCTCGTAGCTGTTATCGCTTGATTTCAATCCGCTTGTTTATGAAATGCCTTTATATACTCCACTGCGCGGCATTAAACGATACAAATATCTTGCTACGCGATTTATCAACGTTGTAAAATGTTCTTTGAAACGATTAAGCGAGTCTTTTTCTTTATCCATTTAAAATATGCTTGCACTTTATGGTGCTTTAAAGGAACACATGACTAAGATTTTTATTATCGGATTACCACGTACTGGCACAACCAGTATCAGCGTTGCGTTACTCGAATGTGGTTTTAAAGTTGCCCATACCGCGTTTACCCAGCAAGCATTTGAGTTGGCAGAGGTTATCTCGGACTCACCTTGTTTTTCGGATTACCAACAATTAGATCGATTATTCCCTGGTTCAAAGTTTGTATATTTACAAAGAGAGTTATCAAAATGGGTGCCTTCGATGCAGCGTTTATTAACTAAAATGGAACCGCATTTACGACCAAAAACAGGCCATTTCAACCCGGTATTGAAACGTAGTTTTGAACAAACTTTTGCACTTTTAAATGAAGATTTATTGACCGATGCACACTTATCTGCCTGTTATGATAAACATCAGCAACAGGTTAATACGTATTTTAATGGTAGGAAGGATTTATTATCCATCAACATTAGTGAGCAAGGTAGCTTACAACGTTTGATGGCGTTTTTAGGATTAGATTGTCAAGAGGCTCAACAATTCCCGCATCTTAACCAAGGGTCTCAAGTGTCTAATTGGAAAGCTTATAAACATGAAAATAAAATAAACAGTTTAAGTGCAGGTAAAAATCATCGACGATTTTTTGATTATCATTGTTAGGCAGCCGTTATTAAATGACGGTTAATATAAAATTTAGCGATTGGCGAATCAATGCTCAACGCTGCACCGTAGCAAATTGCTGATACCATTCCACTTCGCTGATTAAATCTATTGTTGATTCTAGTTGGTCAATAAAGGTTAAACCGTTCAAATGATCTAATTCATGTTGAAAAATGCGCGCAATAAATCCACTTAATTCTTTTTGCTGTACTTGACCTTGTTGATCATAATATTGAACCGTAATCTGACGATGTCTTGGCACGAAACCACGCATGCTTGGCACACTTAAACACCCTTCCCAGGCCTTTATTTTATCACTCGAAGCATGCAATATTTCAGGGTTAATGATCGCCGTTGCTTTCATTAAAGGGGCTTCGGGGTAACGGGCATTAGGTTTAGAACACATGATAAAAATACGCAGACTATGATGAATTTGTGGTGCGGCAATTCCCACGCCACCGGATTCTGACACCGCGAGCATCATTTTCTCAATTAACTGTTGGCATTCGTCACTGTGTATATTGGTGACTTCAGAGGCGACTTTTCTCAAAACGGCATGACCTAATTGTGCGATATTATAAGTCCGTTCAGTTTGATTCATAAACACATCAGCATTTTCATATTTTCCGGTACACCTTTTTTGAAAAAGAGTATTGTTCAGCGATTGAAATGCAGAGAAGAATGGCAACGCTTGATGCCACTCTCTCTTTGTAAATTAAACGATATTGCTGGCTTACGCTAAACGCGCTTGTAACCAGTGTCCAATATCAGAAATTTGCTCAGCACAAACACTATGTTGCATCGGGTATTGCGTATATGTAGGCGCAAAACCAGTCGCTGTTAATGCTTTAACCGCTTGCTCACCTAATAACGGTGCAACAACCGGGTCTTGACTACCGTGCATAATATTAATATTCAGTAACTTATTACTATCATGTATTTGGATAGTTTCTTTCGTCGCAAAATAAGTCGACATCGCTAATAGACCGCCTAAAGGTTGTCCATAGGTTAGTGCTGCTTGGTAAGCAACCGCCCCGCCCTGGGAAAATCCAGCAAGAATAATACGTTCGGCTTTAATACCACGCTCAATTTCTCGATCAATTAATGCCTGAACGGCATCTGCCGAAACCGTTAATTGCGCTAAATCGACTTTTCGTTCAATGCTCATATCTAAAATATCGTACCAAGCGGGCATTATCATTCCGCCATTAATGGTCACCGGGATAGAAGGAGAATGTGGAAAAACAAAACGAATCGCTAGCGTTTTTGGAAGCCCTAATTCTGGCACAATTGACTCAAAATCATGACCATCAGCGCCTAAACCATGTAACCAGATAACTGACGCGTTTGCATCGATTGTGGGTTCAACTTCAACGCTCGACAAATAATTCATAAATAGCTTCTCATATATGTCCGTAGACAATGAATACTTAAGGTGAAAGCGCACTATATCATTGTTTTTGTTTTCTACGAATGCAGCGTCGTTACTCGGTCGCATCAAGTCAATTTAATTAAAAATGGCTTACCCCGCCACTTCTCACATCCTCTTCCATAAACAGCAATAATAGACACGACAAAGAAATTAAAGCAGGTATATTAAGTTATTTAACCCGTTTTGAGTCTCAACATGACCGTTAATAAAACCAATTACCACGTCAAGTTACAACCCGTGCTTCGTTATTTAGAGAAAAATTTTAAAGAACCGCTTAATCTTAAAGCAGTTGCCGAAAAAGCCTTTCTTTCCCCTTATCATTTTCATCGACTTTTTAAAGCGGTTACGCATGAAACATTAGCGGAGCACCTAAAACGTTTGAAGCTATCGTATGCGGCACAACAGTTATTTTACAGTGAGCAATCGATAACAGAGATAGCGCTAACAATTGGGTTTGCTAATTCACAAAGTTTTGCCAAAGCATTTCGACAATATTACGGCTTATCGGCCACTGACATTCGAGGTTGCATCACGTTAGCGCAATACAGCGCATTAATTGAAAGCAGCAAGATCGGACACTTAGTGCGCAACAATGGAAACGCGTCGGAAAAGAAAACGCCGTATTCTGATCCTTGTCAACCACACTTACAAGGAAAAAGTCCCATGAAAACAGAAAACATACAGCAGAAACTACTCGCCTATATCCGTGTTACCGGTCCCTACGGCGAAGGTTATCAAGCAGCGTTAGGCAGACTTTACCAATGGGCCAATATTCATTCTCTCGCGGAGGGTGAAAATATTATGATTTATCATGATAACCCTGAGATAACACCGAGCGAAAAGTGTCGTACCGATATCTGTATTAGCGTGCCACTAGATAGTTTCCCTACAGGTACAACCGACACGAAGGATATTGAACTGCAAACCTTACCGGCAGGATCTTATGCATTCATGCGCAAAACGATTACTGACATGAGCCAATATGCTTCATCTTGGAATCTGCTAATGGAGCAAGTCGTTGAATCACAGTTATCCTTAGATGTACGCCCCTGTTTTGAGCTTTATCATAGCTTTGATATACAAACCAATATCGCTGATGTCGGTTTTTATACGGCGATAAAGTAGACTAAATAAACACGTATTTCTGCTCTTTATCATCCGAGTTCAGGATTGATAAAGAGTAGAAATGCGGACCTTATTACTCATCGCTCAATGTTTCTAAAAAGGCGATTAAATCGTTAATCTCTTGATCATCTAACTCTAACTCACCAATCCTTCCCCCTTGGTCAACATTATCACTCACTTCAGGGTCCTCACTAAAGGTCGTATCACGGGTATTATAAAACTCAATAACCTCACGCAAGGAGGTAAACACCCCGTTGTGCATATAAGGAGCCGTCAATGCAATATTTCTTAAACCTGACACCCTAAATTCACCATTGTTACGATCATTCAAGGTAATGGCACCTAAGCCTAAATCAATAAAGGAAGGATCATTAATAAAGGCAGGCAGACTGCCATTGCTCGGCACGCCAATATTGCGATAGGTAAAATCAGAAAAGACTTCTACATCGTTATTACTTTGATGGCACCGACTACAATCGCCTTTGTTATTAAAAACATTTTGACCTCTACTTTCTGATTGAGTAAAGGTTGTGCTACCGGCTTGTACTTGGTCAAATTTTGAAGAAAAAGGAGAAAATACAGCGGAACGTTCAAACGCAGCGATAGCATCGGCAACATAATCATATGAGCGATCGACATCGTTTAATATCTCGTCTCCAAACAAACTTTCAAACTCAGTGGCGTACGTACTTGACGCTATTTTAGCAATCACCTCAGCTGGGTTTTCATTGCCCATTTCAGCAGCATTAAGAAAAGGGCCTTTTGCTTGCTCTTCTAACGTATTAACCCTGCCATCTAAAAATAATCCCCCTGTTTCTCGCTGTCCTCTTGTGCCTAAAACAAAAGCAGGAATATGGGCACTATAACTCGCGGTAGGGGAATTTCGGGTGCCAAAGCTTACGCCATCAGCCCCTAGCGAAGTAGGGTTCGCATCATTAGGATCATCAAAGCCACTATTTACATCGTGACAACTGGCGCAAGATTGACCAATGGGTGTCGACAGATTGGTATCATGATAAATAATGTTTCCCAAACTCACTAAGGCGAGCGTATCAACGAGGCGTCCATCAACTAATAGTGTGCTTTCAATGATTTCTGAATCGGGCGTTTCTACAAACTCCTCTACCACCTGATTTCCCTCATCACTATTACAACCCATTAACAGTAATAACAACGTACTACTGATAAAGAATGATGAACTTTTTAAATAGCATAGTTTACACATAGTTAACCCCTTGTTTAGCGACACTTAAATAATATGATTATGTTTAAATGTAGGAACCACACTTAAATTTAAAACCTGTTATTAAGGTAGCGTTTAAAGGTGTAACTAATGAGCAGCAAATAAGGATTAAATGTGCAAATGCCGTCAAGTAATAAAAACCTTTCTTTAAATAAATACGCAGGTTAAGTGTTTCATGACAAATTTAAGGTGAAAGTTGAGGTAAATAAGTTGTTCCCTTTAGCACCTTTTCAGGCTCGCATAATTTATTTTAACCAGCAAGGTAGATCAAATATTTAGGCGCAATGGTATTACTTCTTTCAGGGTAAATGCATTATAAATAATGTTAAGCAATGTTTATAAATTCAAAAGAAATTAACCACGAAGGCACGAAGAAAAAGAAGGTTAAATAGTAAATTTAATTTTTGCTCTTGGTTTCTTCGTGTTCTCTGTGTAACGAAGTGGCTTCGTGGTCATTTTTCAAAAACAAGGACTCTACACGACAGGAAATAGGAATTAGGCAACTAAAACAGTAAGCAATTATAATGCGCTTGCCGTGTTACTTTTTTAATTCAATACAAGCTTGTATCCAACACTATAAACCGATTGCACCAATTCAGTATTGGTTTCAATTTCATTGAGCTTCTTACGTAATTTTTTAATATGACTATCAATAGTGCGCTCACTAACGACGCGGTGATCATCGTAAACTAATTCAATTAATTGTAATCTTGAATAAATTCTCCCTGGAGAAGAAGACAATATTTTTAGTAGGTTAAATTCTATTGCGGTTAATTCTACAGATTGTTGGTGTATTTTAACTTCAAATTTATCCACATTAAGCTGGATAATATCAGCATACTTCTCTTCTGCTGGCATCACGCGTCTTAAAATGGATTTGACTCTAGCAACCACTTCTCGGGGAGAAAAGGGTTTACAAATATAGTCATCAGCCCCTAATTCTAATCCTAATAAACGGTCAATTTCATCGACACGCGCAGTCACCATCACTATTGCGATGTTACTAAAGGCTTGTATTTCTCTGCATAACGTTAAACCATCTTTACCGGGTAACATGAGATCCAGTAATACTAAGTCAAACTGATTACTTTTGATGGAGGCTATTACACCCAAGCCCTCATGGAGCATTGTGGTTTGATAACCGGCTTGCTCTAAGTACTCTTTTAAGACATTTGCTAATTTTTCTTCGTCTTCAACAATTAATATATGCGTCATAGTATCCCTGTTATGTTGTTTTACGCCATGATGGGTAGTGTGCAACAAATAGATAAGCCACCATGTACTGAATGGCTAGCACTAATTGTACCTTGATGCGCGAGCACTATATTTTTACACAGTGCTAATCCGATACCCGAACCACCGGTTTTTCTATTTCTAGAGCTTTCTACTCGGTATAAATGTTCGAATAATTTCCCTAACGCATCTTTAGGTACGCTTGGAAAACTATCATCAATAGTCAAAATCGCATTGTTGTTTTCTCGACGTAAACAAATGATGATATTTCCTGGGGCTTGCGTGTATTTGAAACAGTTATTGAGTAGGTTATCGATAAGTTGATTAATGCGCGTTTCATCGGCCCAAATACTCGTCTTTGTGGATTCAATATTTAGCATTAGTTGAATATTTAATGTGCTTGCTTTAATTTTATGGCGCGCTAAATTGGTATCGAGTAGTGTGGCTAAATTAACCTTGTTTTTCTGATAACGCATAGCGCCAATTTCAGAATTCGACAGGGTCGACAAATCATCAATCAGTTTTTGTAAGTGATTAATTTCTTCGGCTAACGAAACCAAAGCATCCATATTCAAGGTTCTTATGCCATCCTGCATTGCCTCAATTTCAGCTTTGATTATCGCGACGGGTGTGCGTAATTCATGAGAAACATTCGCCAGCCAGTCATCTCTTGATTTTTTATTTTGCTCGAGTGTTTGCGCTAAATCATTAAAGTTTAATGATAATGATGCCAGTTCATCTTTGCCCTTCACTTCTATTTCAACTTCATACTGCCCTTTATTTAATAAACGAACTTGACGTTCTAAATATCTAATGGGCGTAACAAAATGGCGCGATAACAGTACTGCAATAATCGCTAACAAAATAAACAAGAGTAAAAAAACAACAATAAAATTCTGTTGGCTTTCTTTTAAAAAACTAAGCTCAAAAGCCTCACTTAACTTCTGTTTAGGCGCTAAGGCAATATAACCGACCGTTTTACCCTGTCGCGTAATTGGCTTAAAGCTAAATTTGTTATTCATACGCCCAATAATCACCATTTTGTTACTGTCTAACAAGGTTGGCTGCAATCTGTCTTTTTCATACCTTCTCAGTGGAGGTGGTCCATTCTCCCCCCTTCTCTGCGCTTCTTCTGCATGTCGCTTAGGTGGTCGATGAGCAGGATGCTTCCCTTCACCATTATGTCTGCGCGGTGTTTTATTATGAGTATATTTTTCCAATGAAGATCGTTGTCCTGTATTAACGCCTTGGTGTTGGAGCCTCTTTCTTTGAGGTCTCTGATGAGTCTCTGTATTAGCGTTTTCAATTAAGTAGGCATTCACATCGTTAGGAAAAATATGCTGTTCACGAGATAACATTAAAACATGATGCCAGACAGAGTTAGGGCTTGGACGTTTTTGGTTATTATTTCTTGGGGATGACGATAGGTTACTTTCAGGATATCGTGGATTTTTAGAGGCAGTATTATGAAGTGAATTGATATCACTTAACAATGCCTGCCAATCGTTATTTTGTTGGTAGTACTTAGATAAATTGTCAGTTAATAATTGTAAGCTTTGTAATTCTTTTTGATTTACATATTCAAGCATGCCACGGTCAAAACTCCATTGCACTACCCAATATATTATCGATAATAATATTAAACTGGTGAAGAGTAAGGTCAGTAATAGTTTTGAAAAAATATTCATGATATTTCTATATAAAAACCTCGGTTAAGTCATTGAATAAATAATAAATATATCTACATTCTAATAGCAAGTATCAGAAAAAGATAATTTGCATCATTATTGGTTAATACCCTATCCGTTGAACGAAATAATAAATCGGCACGATAGTGCTAGAATATATGCTTTAACATGCCTAAAAGGAGGGATAATGCAGGACAAATCGAAGAAGAAAAAGCAACCATCACTGCTTGAAGTCGCCTTGAGTGTCATCGCAGCCGCCTTTGGCGTACAGAGCAGTAAAAATAGTGAACGTGACTTTACCACGGGCAAACCCTTGGTATTTATTATTGCCGGGCTCATCTTCACGCTTCTATTTGTTATGACTATTGTCGGTATCGTGGGTCTGATACTAAAGCCCTGAGTAATTAACCATGAAAATTTCTACCTATCTTCATTTGAAAGCTAGGTATAATGATATCGCTCTTATTCAACTAAAGAGTGATATCAAAGATGAAGGTCAAAAATCCATACCGTATCTTCGAAGTCTACCAATCTGGAGATGCTTTCATGTAGTCTGACAACTTGTCTATAAATGCTCTGAGTAACGGGGTTACTTGCTTACGAGTCGCGTAAACGACGTATACACCAAGCGTTTTAGGTTTCCATTCAGGTAATAACTGTACTAACTCTCCCTTTTCAATCAGTGGTTGTGCAACAGCTAACGGTTGTAGGCTTATTCCATTTCCACGCAGCGTAGCAGCTAATAAGACTTCAGAAATGTTTGCACTAATATTGCCATGAATTGGCACTGACTCAACACCATTTGGGCCGTCAAATGTCCATACAGAACGCTCAAAATAGGTAAAAGATAAACAGTTATGCTGACTCAGTGCTTGTATATCAACAGGCATACCCTGCTTTTCTAGATATATTGGCGATGCACAAATAACAGACCGACACTGCCCTATCTTTTTAGCAACCACATTTGGCGCTAAATCATTGGTAATACGAATGGCTAAATCGATACGAGAATCAACCAAATTAACTGATTTATCTGTAGAGACAATATCTACCGACACTTCTGGCCATCGATCTGCAAATTCACCAATCACTTCAATTAAAAAACTATCAATCACTGAATAGCTCGATGTAATGCGCAACTGCCCTTTTAGTTTTAAGAGGTTTTTATTTCGAATGGCATCTAAATTATCAGCCATTGCCAGTAGATGCCTGGCAATTTCTAATGTTTCTTCTCCTGCGCTAGTCAGACTCATACTGCGCGTTGTCCTGTGTAACAAGCGTGTATCCATCCAGTTTTCTAGCTCAGCTAAAAAACGTGTCACTTTTGCTCTAGACATATCTAAGTGTTCAGCGGCAGCACTCAAGCTACCGCGCTCAACGATGGTCGAAAAAACATGTAATGCGCTCAATCTATCCATTATTAGCCTCTTATCATCAACACCACTTGCTCGAAAAATGAAACAGTGAAGTGCACATTATAGCCTATTTCATCGGAATACAATCGAATAAGATAACCTCATCGACAGCACATTTGTAGTGACCCTTAATTAATCTAAATGGAAATATAATAATGAAATTCTCAACACTAACGTTAGCAAGTACACTTTTAATGTCCGCTTATGCATCAGCAGCTGATTTGACATTAACCCAATATAACCCAGGTGAAGGCGGTATATTCCCTACCACTTCAGTGCTTGTCAGTGGTGAAAAAGAAGCTATTTTATTCGATGCTCAATTCAGTACCATTGATGCTCAAGCATTAGTTAAAAAAATAGAGAAGAGCAATAAAACCCTTACTATGATTTATGTCAGCAATGGCGATCCTGATTATTATTTTGGTCTACAACCTTTAATTAAAGCATTTCCTAATGCCAAAGTAGTCGCAAGTGAAGCAGTTGTTGAACACATAATGCGTACCAAAGAAGCTAAATTGAAATATTGGGGACCCATTCTAGGTGATGGCGCGCCTACATCTATTTTTGTTCCTCAGGTACTCAACGACACCACATTATATCTAGAGGGCGAAAAAATTGAAGTTAAGGAGATAAACACCCATCAAGCGTATTTATGGTTACCATCATCTAAGACTGTATTTGGTGGTGTCTCAATTACATCGGGAATGCATGTTTGGACTGCCGATAGTCAAACAAAAAGTGCACGTAACAAATGGGTACAGTCGCTTGAACGCATGAAAATACTGCAACCAACAAGCGTAATTCCAGGTCATTACCTTGATGAGATACCTGCAAAAATGGCCCCGATTCAATTTACTATCGACTATCTTACAAAAACTGAACAGGCGCTTGAAACAGCCAGTGGTAAAGGCTCAGATTATGTTATCAAAACAATGAAAAGCCATTACCCTTCATTAAAAGGTGTTGCAGATTTAGAACTAAGTGCAAAAGTAATTACCGGCGAAATGGAGTGGTAAAAACCTTGCTGGAATAATGGGGCCACTTTGATCAACAACTCATTGCACAGTTTTAAATTTGAATTGCGCGCTGTATGTTGGTCTTACTGGTTTATTCATTTTATTATCTACTTAGCAGAAATGGAAAAGTTATCCTTTGTGACATGTTTTAAACTACAAAACGAATCAGAGAAAAGGAATGAATGTGAACCAGCAAAGCAGATATAACACACGTATGAAACAGGTAATGAATTACATCGAAACACATCTTGATGATAATCCAACACTCACAGAGTTATCTGCTATCGCCTGTTATTCTGATTTTCACTTTCAGCGATTATTTCAAGCTTTTGTCGGTGAGCCAGTATATGCCTATAAACGTCGTCTTTTACTGGAGCGCGCGGTAAATAAGCTGCGTTATTCCAGCATCAGCATTACTGAAGTTGCGTTACTATCGGGTTTTGAAACTGCTAGCGCATTTAATAAGTCCTTTAAAAAACACTTTGCTTATGCCCCTTCTCAGATTCGTTTACAGCGGGATATTGCGCTTCAATATCCACCAGCCCTCAAAAAACGGAGTTTAGACATGAAAGCAGATATCCAACAATTAACCGATATAAACGTGATTAGCGCACGTGGTACTGGCGCTTATTCTCAAGCGGCAAAAACAGCATGGGAAACATTAATGCCTTTTGCTTACGGTAATCGTTTAATGAAAAAGGAAATACGCTCATTTGGTATTGGTCACGATAACCCACAGGTCACCGCTGTTGAGAATCTACGTTACGATGCTTGTTTAGATATTGAGGGTGATATTAGTGATTATCCGACATTACAAAAACAAGTTATTAGTGGCGGGAAATATGCGTTATTTTTACACAAAGGCGCTTATGAGACGTTATCGGAGAGTTACAATTTTATTTATAATGATTGGCTAATGAACAGTGGCTTTGAGTTACGTGATATACCCTGTTTTGAAGAGTATTTAAACCGCGATCCAAGAAAGACAAAACCAGAAAACTTAAAAACACTGATTTATATCCCATTAAAGTAGCTGCTAGCTACGAGTTACTCATCCCGGCCCTACTGCCCTAATCTTAATAATAAAAAACCAGCCAGCGCGCACATCATCAAACCAATAAAGGTATCAATAATACGTTGCGCTTTCACGCTACTCAGAATATGAGCAAACTTTGAACCTAACAAGGCTAAACCGAAGAACCACAGGAAAGAGGCGCTTATACCGCCTAATACAAACCAAGGGCGCTCTTCTGCTAATAGATTGGCTGCAAAACCGCCCAAAATAACGATGGTATCAATATAGACGTGTGGGTTTAAAAAGGTAAATGCGCAACAGGCTAAAACAATCACTTTAAAACTGCGTTGTTTATTGTCAGTTTCAATCGAACCACTGCCCCGCCATGCGCGCAGTAAACACTGCCCACCATAAACCAGCATAAACACTGAACCCAATATCGTGATGCTGAGTAATAACCACGGATAAGCATTAAACAGCGTTGCACCGCCCCAAACGCCCACACACATAAAGAGCACATCGGACAAAGAACAAAAAGTAGCTACAAACAAATGATGTTGCTTACGTATACCCTGATTCAAAACAAAGGCATTCTGCAAACCGATGGGCATGATCAGCGTTGCCATCAAGGTTAACCCGGTAAAATAGGTCGTTATCACCATGCGTTATCGTCTCATTAAATGATTAATCATAGGCGGACTATAACCATCAAATTAAATTAAATAAAACTAATAATTTTAATGGTTAATTAGTTTTACTAATGACAAGATAATAAATAATTAGATAAGAGGCACAAATAAAAAAGAGGTGATGATGCAAGATTACAAACTATTAATGGCCTTAGATGCTGTGTTGCGTGAACAAAGTTTCGATAAAGCAGCCAAACGTTTACACATGACTCAATCTGCCATTTCGCAACGTATCAAATTGCTTGAGACAGAGCACGGACAGCCGTTATTAATTCGTAGCCAGCCAATTAAACCCACACCACTCGGTCAAAAACTATTAGGTCATTATCAGCGCGTATTGCAGCTGGAGTCAGAACTAAGCAAGCAACTGAATAAAGAAAAACAGTTACAGCCCCTTTCTCTTGCCGTCAATGCAGATAGTTTAGTCACTTGGTTTGTTGATGCCTTAGCGCCTCTTTTACAGCAGCAACAGATAGAGCTTAACCTTTTTGTGGAGGATGAGTCTCGGACTTGGGAGCGGCTTTCTAGCGGTGAAGCATTAGCCTGTATTACCAGTAAATCCAAAGCAATGAGCGGTGGAGAAAGTCATTTTTTAGGTTATATGGAATATTTATGTGTTGCGACACCCAACTTTATTAAACGCTATTTCCCACAGGGTATTAATAAACGCAGCCTACAACATGCGCCTGCGATGACCTTTGACCAACACGATGATATGCACCTGCGCTTTTTAGCCGACCATTATTCACTGAAACAAGGACAATACCCTTGTCATACCGTGCGTTCATCACAAGCCTTTGTCGATATTACATTGGCCGATGGAGGTTACAGTTTCAACTCTCGTTTACATATTGAAAAAGAAGTAAACAGTGGTCAACTTATCCATATTCTCACTGATAAGATTATTTATGTGCCTTTGTATTGGCATTGTTGGCAGTTATCGGGGCAGTTAATAAGTGAACTAACAGAAAATATTGTTAGTCACTGTCAGCAGATATTACGTCAGAATAAATAGTAACCTTTCAGACACTGCGATTTAAATTATAAAGCAGTAAAATATTGAGTCGTAAAGGCAAAGGAGAGTTATTTAAGGACGTTTTAAAGCGATTGAAAAGGAAGTCATTGGCGAGTTAGATTATTCGCCAATTTTAGCGTTCGCTATTAAGGCAGACTAAACAAGATCTTCGAAATCTGGTTCAGGCGCTAGGCGTGAACGTGCTTCTTCTGAATCAAAATAGTCTTTTTCAGCTAATAACGTTGTTAAAATAGCTAAACTAAATGTTGCGTCATTTAATCCATTTCCTAAACGTTTCACACATTCATCAATCACGATTGACTCATCTGCATCTAAATATTGACGACAAAAGTATAATTGTGGGATCTCAAAAGCAAATGCACATAACTGCGCAATCTGCATTGCATCTAATTGTTTAACGAGTTGATCAAGTGTTACGGGATTATCTTGAATAGCTGTAGACATAAATGGGCTCTGTATTTAGGAGGAAAAAGAGGAAGACCAAAAGACTGTACAGCATAATAACTAACATTACCGCACAGTTATAGAGAATCTGCCACGGCAAGCCCATTATAAATACGACTAAGAAAATCTATAGTTCGGCTTAATTTACAAAAAACATCTACATTGAAAGCACTTTATATACTCAGTGCTTTCAATGACCTATTGAAGCTGCGAAAGTTGTCGTTTTAAAAAGTCTTTCAAAAACGTGAGCAATAAGCGTAATTTCTTTGTTTCTGCGGTGCCCGGTGGAAATACTGCATAAATATTAATATCCGCTAACTGATAGTCATCGAGCACTAATGCTAACGCCCCCGCTTTTATTTTAGGTAACGCATCATAAAGCGGAATACGTGCTAATCCATGCCCCGCCTCAACAAAGGCAGTTCGTGCAGCTGCATTATTGGTGCTTATTGGTCCGCTAGTAATAATGCTAAAGGAGCGACTACCTTTACTCATATTAAGTGTCGGTGATGTTTGCTGATAGATAACCCAATCATGGCCGGTCAATTCACTGGGTTTTTTAGGCTTACCCTTTTTAAGTAAGTAACTTGGCGCGGCGCAAATACAGGTGGGCAACGTTGCCAATTTACTGGCTTGTAAACCGGAATCTTTTAAGGGAGCACCACGAATAGCTAAATCGAAACCGCCTTTGATGACATTTTCAACTTCATCACTGAGCTTTACATGCAATTCAATTTTAGGATAAAGCACACGAAACTCATTCAGTGCAGGTACCATTAATTGCAGCCCCACATTCACAGGACAGGTAATTTTAAGTAATCCTTCAGGTTCATTCTTAAGATCTTCAATTTGTTGATTCGCTTGGCTTGCTTGATCGGCGATCACGCGACAGCGCTGATAATAAACACTGCCCGCTTCGGTTAAACTAATTGACCGTGTAGAGCGGTTTAATAACTTAACCTGTAAATGCGCCTCTAATTTTTTCAAATGATAGCTCACCACTGCACGCGACAAACCAATCTGTTTGGCGGCAGCACTTAAACTGCCTTGCTCAACAACATGCGCAAACACCACCATGCTTTTTAACTGCTCAA
>JAJNBT010017056.1:0-12163 GCA_028455955.1 Notopais sp. p TS-2021 | reverse complement strand
AATTGAAAAATATATTAATAGCAAAATTACACATAAATTCAGTTTATTATAGTATATTACTAATAATATTGGTAAATTCAATCAATTATGATAATTTCTGCATATATAATATTGTGTTTGGTTAAGATATAGTATTTTATAGTACGGGACGGAATGTCTGGGGACGAATAGTCCCAGAACTTAATTCTATATCATTTGCTGAACTACAGTTAGGTTAGGTAGAACCTTTATGGCTGTGTTCAACACGAGACAAAATATGATTTACTTCTAAATTTTTATTAGCTTACCATTGCAACTAAGAGCTTTCCGTCTTAACCATTCTCATGCATTGTGGTTTTTTCTAAATTTTACGTTACAATATATTTAAATTTCGATTTTTTTATTTTTAAATGGGGCTTTTGTCGGTGAGGATTTTTTCATTGAACTGACGATGATCTTCGTTGAACTAATGAAAATCTTCGTTAGTTTTTGTTAGAGGGTTGGCGAAAAGAATCCTAATATCACCTAACCGAGTCTAATATAATGTGATGTGATCCGTAATGTCAACCTTATTTGAATATACATATATAATTGATATAAACAATTGTATATACTTTTCTGAGGTTTTATTTAACCATTGCAAAGGTAAAATAAAACTTCAGAAAAATGCTATACGTTTGAGAACCGCTTTACTCATGGGGTTTCTATCCAGAATCTTCAGGTGTATTGCTAATCACAGTATTTTTTTATATAAAACAATACGTTTGCAATATATATTTATATTAAGATTTATCCGTGTGTAGTACGTTCCTATTTATTAAGGCGACATTTCTTGACTATCTTGTATTCAATATAGATCTTGTTACTTGTATTAACGATATGTTTTGAAACTAATTAGTGTCTCTAATTCACAGTCGATGAATATTCATTATCGTGCTCAATTCACGCGTAGTTTCTCGTATATAATTAAATTTCTCGACATACAATTCATATCTTGGTTTTAGTTAACTTTATTTGTACGATTCCATTATATAGAAATATGAAATTATGACTCCGTAATATTTTGTCACATGAAGATTCTTGCTCTTTTACATTTCGAAACACGTTGAATGAAGCAAAAAAATGATTTCTACTTTCTCTTATATTCTTCTTTTTCAAACTTGTCTACACGTATTATCAACTAAGAAAAAACTTCTTTAATAATTAGTAATATACCACTGTGCTCTTAATAAATATGAACATAATACACAGGAAAATGAATATAAACTAAACGCATTGTTTTCTAAAAACGAATGTGTAGCCATGCTACTATATATACAGTATATTACAGTTAAGAATGTGCATTCTTCTCGTGTATATGCTATAAATCTCCATTCTTGTCCCGTATTCCATTTTCACGCAAGATATACAGATGATATTTCTCAGTTGATAATGAAGTGTTTCCTGTTTATATGAATTCTCGTTTGACGTTGAGCCAATTTACAAGTTCGCCTATAATCGGCTTCTCTTTGTTACATTAAAAACTTCGTGGTCTTTTATCTAGACCAGTGATTGTATTAATTCTTTGATATAAAATCAATGTCACATTTGCTTCTAGTTCAATAACCGATAATTTATAGAGTGTGTGTGTGTGTGTATATAACTATTCATTAAGATCTTTCCAACTTTGATGTACATACTTGTATAAGAAATTTTGGATCAGTTGGATAATAGGGAGCCCCTTTGATTTTATTGTCGTTTTTCTATTAAGTGATAATAATCTTCTAAACATCCTGGGAGTCCTATAGTTAAATTGATCTGAAATTTTGTCAAACCATACATCGTATAAATTTAAAGAATTCTTAAATTTAAATGTAAGTGAAAAACGAAGCGAATTCTACCTGGGATGTTGCCTTAATGAATAAGGCAGAGCGACTGAACCTTAATAGAGATACGGGTCAACGTTTAGCACAACTCTATAGCGCTTGAAATTCATGCAAATGACTTAATTAACGTTTTTGGACTGGAAATAGCCTTCATTTTATGTAACAGAGTCCAACTGTACTTTTTTTTTGTTTTATTCATAGAATCTCGCATCACATTTATAAATATACAGGACAGTATAATTTACTTAATCTTTGATATATGGAATAAGTATGTCAATATATGAATTATCAATCTGGATTCAGGATAATCAATCCAAAAATGAATTAATTTTTATTGTACATTCTTGACAATCGTGACTTGGTAATCTCATTCCGCTAAAATACGTCCAATATATTTTCTCTGAAAGTTTTATCGATAGATCATTTTTTTTTGTAAAAAATAATGAACCTTTCAGATCATTTACATTTTACACGGAAATAATGAATAAAAAAAATAGAAGAACTTGTTGAACTCGCGTATACTTTTTATAAACACGAACTTTATACGGCTTTTATTTTACATTTAAAAGCTTTTTAAAGACTTTTATTTTCTTCTCGAACGCTTTTAACGTTACGAGAGTCTTGATTTTTGTAAAATATTTAAAATGCGCCAAAAGAAGCTAGATTCGCTGATGAATATCGCTAAAAATTGCACTATAAATTCTATGAATTTATACGTTGTTTTATAATAAGTTTGTGTGCAAATTAATATAATTTTAACAATAACATTAGGCTGTGGATACATTTATTTATTGTGGAAGAGTCGACCGAGTTAAAGATACATAGTGAAGTGACCTTTGTACAATGCATTAGTTGACCTATATTGACCCATTAAGGTAATTGGATTTTCATATTTCAAAGGACTTTATTTTACAATAGCCAATCACAATATATTATTGAATTTAACACGCATGATTAGACGTAACTAAAATTCGAATCTTATTTACACAGTCTGAGGAGTGCGGAGTTGAAGGTTTCTGGAATGGAGTAGTAGGCCGACTCCATCTAGTAAATATTAACTAGATTTTGGGATTTTAATTTAATAAATAAATATTTTCAAGGTTTAAAATCATTTCTCTCGCTCTTGCGGGGGAGTTTAAAAAATCTTGACTCAGAAATTACTGTTGCATTTGTCATCCCTGGTCATAATCAATATCAGCAACAATATATACTGATCCATAACAATACATTTTTATAAAACATTGTTATAATTTTTTGCAGATATAAACGTTGTTGAAATGTCTCCTGTAAATATGTTGGTGAAATCTGTAACTATGACGTTGCCATCAAAGGTGTTCACACACCAAATGATGACGTATATTCCTTCTTCATTCAATTTTTATGTGGAGTTCTAACTCGAAATTTTATCGATCAACAGGAATCCATGGCTTAAGAGTGGTTGGTCGAGTTGGTGTAGGCGGATCCACACACAGTCACGGCATGAATGTGGACCAATCGGCGCCCGCCGGAGACCTAAACTCCAATCACTGCTGCGACGTCTTCAGGAAGAGTGACGTCACCTCGGGTCGCGATGAAATTTCTACCAGCTTCGTCAGTCAAGGCACCGACGCAGAGTTCGAACATGAAGCTGCTGACTATCAATGGCTCTTAGATTATGAGTGAGTTAACATATGATTTTTTGTAAGCTCCTTCTTCAGGAGTCTTTTAAAATTAAGACACTTCGTTATAAATATTATATTCATAATATATATATACCTATTCTTTGACGTCATTCAATATTGCATCTTCAGATATCTTGTTTAAAAATGACAAGTCATAAGATATCAATCCCATATGTACCGTTAAAGCAACATGTGGCTCACAATGAATCATATAAATATGCACATAACCAGTCCTGTAATCGGATCTCCAATATGTGGTTCTTATTAAACCTTAATTCGTCATTTTGTATTTCATTCAGAACAAAATTATCCCTTTGTTGATATAATTCTAGATTTAATCATATCAGTCCGTATATATTCTTGATGCAATGATCATTAAGAATATATTCTTAAGTTTGTTTAATACCAAACTATCTTTGAAGCGATATTTAGAATTTGTCGTGTGTATAATATTTAATTATTAAAGAAAAAGAGAATGTAGAAAATAATATACATCAAAATTAGAAGAAATACTAGATGGAAACTAGAAGAAATACTAGATAGAAACTAGAAGATATACTAGATAGAAACTAGAAGCGATAATATCTAAATCTAAAACTATATATACAGGGATAATTTAACGACAAGTTATATATATATATATAAATGCATCTATATTATAGCGAAAGATGCATTTATTCAGAATCAATTGATATATTGGGGATTTAATATTCGAATAGTTTATTTCAATGCAGTTGATTTTGACTGATCCCATGTAAAAAATTGCCGAGCTTAAATATTTTAACGTACGGATCAAGTCGGGAAGTTTTGGATGCAGTCGATAAAAATATTCCATACTGCGACTTTATCCAGTAAATATAAAATACACATTGAATAAAAAAATTTCTATAACTACAATTTTTTTTTTAAATATTCCAAAACGATTGTACAATATTTGTTGTTGATAAATTTAGGAAGAAAATTTTTGCATGCGAGTAGTCGTGTACGCACATGTGGAGTCGTTCAAATAAAATACCTGGAGTCCGATATTTTTTATTTCGACTCCGCATCGCTGCCTATATGATCATTACATAGAAGTTTTATATTCAATTATTGGTCCCTGTTTTCAATTCAGTGATTAAATGAACTTCAATTAGTGCTATTTAGGGCACGAAATTCTCTCATTAAACGGAAAAATGGTCGATTTTTTGTGTCTTATCGGAGAATTTTCAATTAAACGAATTTAATGATCATCGATAAGATAGATTGACGCTGAACTTAATCGACGTTCATGTTATTAAATGTTGAATTCAAAGACAGTTAGGTCTCTTCATTAGTACTTCCATTTGGATCTATTAAACAATACGACCCTTTAATGTATTAGGGTATTCTTTCTTCATGTGAGACACCGTTAAAATAATTGAGGATCCTATTATTCAATTGATCTCAGTGTCTGAACTGTAATATATCTTTATGTTAAGCCCTAACATGATATTTATTTGACATTCAATGCGTATCTTTTCTGTTATATACATATCTTACATATTTATGATTCACTACGTTATTTTGGGCTTACAAGCTACGGGGAGAGCGATATATATTTAAAACAGTACATCCTATGTGACGAATATGAAAGAATTGGGAATGGTAAAGTGCTTTGCAGAATCAACAAAATGTTTTAACTTTCCATATACGTTTGTTTATTGAATCACTGCTGATCCATTTGTTCTGTCTATATCACCTCAGTTTTCGAATTATTATTGATGTTTACTTAAAAAAAGATATTTAGTTTAGTGAAATAACAATAGAATATGTCAAGTATTATAAACATGAATTACAGTACAGAATATTAAATGGAATATACATTAATTATAATTTGTGATCTTTTTCAATATAAGAATTATATATGTTTGTTTGAAAATGAATTAAAATTTAACTTATATTCTGCTGATGTAAATAGAATTTTAAAATAAAAATTTGTCACAACTCTAACGATGTACTCTATATATGCCTTTTATGACATTAAAAATACCTATAAAAATCTAGTAAACCTAGAGACTAATCCTAGAACTCTAGATCCTAGAACTCCTCTAGATCCAATGAGATACTATCCATGTATTCGATACTGTATCGTAGCGATGGCACTCTTAAGGGTATTTATTTCTCCTCTGAACACCTCTCAGAAAAGCCTTTATAAAAGTAATAAAATATATCTTCCGTTGACATTAGTCCTTTAACATTTTTTTTTAGTTCTTTGTTTACTACTCAGAACGTTTATTGTTGATATTGTACTTTAGGCCATATTTTATATTGTTCAAATCTGTACATAAAATGAAAACGTAACGACAGATATGGGATTATTTTGACACTTGTCATAACAGATTAATTACAATTTGACGTCAAAATGAATTTAATTATTTTCATTGATTTTTTGGTTACATATTAACATTAAATATGCTATATTTACCTCAAAGATTAACTACCACACTTTATTATTCTGAAATATGATTGGTTGTTTCCGATATATATAATCGAAATTACAATTAGGTAATTTGCTTTATTTTTCAATTTTAATTTTGTCAATATTTTGTAATTGGTCCAATTTCCAATTAACATGAAAGGATTCTCGAATGATTTATCATCTTTGTTAAAAAATGAAAACAAAATATATATTCGAAGCTGATTAAAAATTGAATAATTTACTGCCTACAAATTCAGACATGTATTGAATATCTGCGCCGATCAAATTTTGTGGTCATTCATGGTGGTTCAATGTTGAATAAACGTTTATATGAAAAGGGGAAACACATTTCTTGAAATATATTCTGTTTCATTTTGTAAGCAGTAAATTTGATGACGAAATTCTTGAATTTTTATGTAAATCTCTAGAATTTCGTTAAGAATTACGCGTAATATTTAGTGATTTCACTTTGAATTAATGTTTTTATTTTTTTTTCCTTTTTCTCTACTTTGTCTTTGACCCTAAAAACCTAACATTTCTACCTATACTAACACTCAGCATGCCTCTTAAATCAAGGTACCGAGAGAGCTTCAGCAGGGAGTCTCTACAAGGAGCAGGGTGTCGTGATGGGGTGTCGAGGGTGTCTGTTCTGCAGGCATCTAACGAAGATTCTTCAGACATTAATTATGAAATGCTTTCGAGAAACATGGATGCCAACCTTGCTGAGATCGACATGGATGACTTCAGGAGCGAGGACATCAATCAGTTCCTCGTTATGCCATCGGTATGTATCGATTTATTAAATTTTTACTTAGATGCCTAATGGAACCTAAGACAAATAGTAAAATTCTCATCATTTCTCTATAAATTACTAAATCTTATACTTAATTTGATTATGCACCCTAAGAACATGTAACAAAAAGACATGCATGTGCATATAAAGAACACCTAAATTAACCTCACCTGACCTATCCTAACCCATGGTCTTTTGTCCAAGGTAGAAATACTGATAACTGACTATTATATTATTAAAACATGTTTGCTCACTACATCTGTTTAGGCTTATTAAACAATGAGAATATTCCTTCGAAATCGATAATATATTCGTAAAAATATTTCAATATTAGTCAATTTGCATAAATTGGTGTAACGCATCGTCATATTTATAACCATTTCATTTTTCAAGAGATTTCTTTATGGATTTTTTGAGATTTTTATGTGTTTCCTTAGAGTAGACGTAATGGTAATGACTGTTGATGGGAAAAATTTATTTCTTCTGTTTACACATTGATAAATATTGAAAAAATTTATTTCCAATAAGTGCTATAGTAGTGAGATTGTGTATCATCAAATCAGGAATAAGTACCCCCAGTTTTACAGTACATGTAATCCCAAGCTTTAATAAAAGTTCAAATTAAATTTTCATTACTTCAAAATGTTCAACATTTGAAATAATCTTTTCTTCTACAAAGATGTTTATCAATTAAAGAGCCCTATATGTTTCTTTAATCCCTTTAATAAAAGAAACCGTCCGTTTATCTAGCCTCATATGGTAATTTTAAAATATTATCACAATGTTCCTATGACAGAAAAGACAAATGTTCCCCATTGGGAAAATTAAACAAAACCTCTGGAAGAAGTATTAAAAAGATCTGCAACACTTTGCTGCATTGTTCTACCGACAGCTGCTGTATGGCTTCATTTAATACTCTCTCATGCTGCCTCTGCAGGATAATTCTACATCTGTTTTGAATGAATAAATACAATTCATATAATTATATTGAATTAATTAAAATCGTAACAAGATATTTTATTAAATATTCAGCCTATTTTTTGATGGAATTAAATTCGATTAAAAAATACATAATATAGTATTTGATCTATCAGGCCCGTAATAGTGCCAAATTTACCTCGTATGTTCTTTTATAAATAAATAAATATTTCTTTTATTGAAATCTTTCCGGTAATTTTAAAGAGATAACATTTATTGACAGAAAATTGTTAACATCCCTTTAAATATAATATTGTAATGTCAAGCCTATCGGGAGTAACTGAAGATTGGATTTAACTAAATTAACATGACCTAAAAACCCTGTAAGTCCAATTGATTATTATTGATCTGTATATATTCTTCTCGTACAGTTTTATTCTCATCGATCATTTTCAAATTAAAATAAGTATTTTTGGCAAATTTAATTTTAATTTACAAATATTTTCTTACTAACCTGGTAAAAAAATCAATTGTAAACTCACTTTACTTCAAAGTTCCCATATATTATTACCGTATATAATACTATTTATTTCTTTCTAAATAAAAAATATTGTATTTTGAGTTTCGTGTAAAGAAGTTTTCTAGATTTTTTGTAATTTTATTCTAAAAATGTCGCTGCATATAATATCAAAAATTAGTTTCGTCTCTTTGTCCTATTTCTTCATGAATAAATATTTTACACGTACCGTAAACCACTTTCATCTCTTATTAGTTTATTTTGTCAAAGCAACGGACTTGATTGATCAAATCTTCAGTGAATACTTTGTCAAATATATTTTATTTGTCGAATTCTCTCGTTTATTTTCGTATCTATACATATGTTTGTCTTTCTCTTGTTTTAGTATTTAACTTTGCTTCCGTTTTGTTAAATGCTAATTTCTTTTCAAACAGAATGAAGATGATGGCGATGTTTTTTGTAGCGTAACTGGATCAATGGTGAATTCACATCGACTTCACAATTCCACCAATAACGAATCGACACGGTGCATGCACCATCAACAGCAGTTAAAATTACATCAGCAACTACTACGACAACAATTGCTACAGCAGCAGCAGGAAGAAGAACACGAACCACAACAGCGACCTCGTCGAGAAGAAGATTACGAAGAAGAAGAACTCAGTGGTATCAGTGGTGACGTCTCTTCACTCTACCAATCAGGACCACTATTTTCTCCTCTCAAAGAGCCCCCACACATTCCCTCGAGCTTCAGCGTTGATTCTCTGGACAGCGACAGCATCCACGAAGACCTCATCCTCACCTGTCAAGCCAATAAGGACAACTATACGATTGCCTTTGAAGGATCTTTTGTCCACTACTCAGAAGACTCGGACGCCTGCGGTCACGAAACAGGTAAGGTTTAAGACAGTTTTTGTAAACTGCGATTTTGTTTTATTTAATTTATCTGATTGAATTGAAATAATAAAAATCGGTGACGCTATATTTTACTCCTACAGCCGAAAGCGATGGAACGGCAAGTGGCATGTGGTCCACAGAACGGCTGGAAGGACGCAGTCCGGCGCCAAATATGACCCATTCAGACCAACCTTACACTACTTGGTCCAGAGTAAGTAGGAGATCGTCTCAAACTCGCACTCCTGATCATTGTCAAGCTCAGAGCAGCCGGACACGTGTACCTTCCACCGAGAAAACTCCCGATCACAGACGTGAATCGCATCAAAATCAAGATAGTAAATGCAACAGTATGCCGAATTTGATGAGAAAATCGCTCATGAAACGATCCCTAGAAACTTCCGGACAATGTATCAAAGTTTTCGATCTTCAAAATAGTCTTCGATCTAGTCAATTGAGCAATGCACGATCTGTGGACGCCAATAACTTCTCCTTGATGCGACTTTTTATTAAACAGAAAAGTTTAAGTAAAGAACAAGTGAGTTTGTCCTCTAGCTGCACAGATCCCTCGGCTGAAGGTGGATCAAGTTCTGACTGGCCGATGAATAGTCAAAGTGACATGGATGGTAGTTCATCTCCAGTTACCTCTCTCGATAGAGGAGGATACAGAAGAAGAGGAAACTCTCCTCATATCAACGATTACACTTCTACGGAAACAACAACTGTTGATGGAACGCCAAACAATAACAACATGATGTTAGACAACGCCAATCCATTAGATCATATTACAAGTTTTGAAGACAGCCTCAAGGAACCGAACCCTTGTTCTAAAGTGCCCATGACAAGTCCCATTAGAGAAGAACCTGAAGGAATGGACATATCCATTGATAGTAAAGGAGAAAACAAGGCCCTCCTCGATCAATCTGAAAAGGAAATCTATCACCATCCCCCCGTCCTCCGCCTGAAGGATAGTAAAACGGACTTAAATGTGGCGTCTCATAAAGTTCTGTCCAAAGAAATCAACAATAAGAATATTCAAGGCAAAAATAATATGAACAACATCCGAGCTGAAGAAAAGCACAAGTCTAGATCGTCTGCCTGTAGACAAGATCAGATTAAAGACGCTCTCAACGGATCTCAAAGGAAGAGACAAGACTCTGGCAACACTTCGAGCGGCTATTTATCCAACAGAGGATCCACTGAAAAAATACGAAGGTCTTCTGAATCTGAAAAACTTTTAAACTTGTTGGAGAAACCTAAACCCAAACCAAGATACCTGAAGCAGCAGATGTCCGACCAATGTCTCCAAACATCCAACCTTAAAGTATCTTGCTCCGTTAATACCAGTGAACTCTTGGATAAAAAAGAAGTGTACGTCTACTATCCAAATTATGCCTTGCCAGATCTTGGATTTCTCAAAGATAAGAAGTACAGCGTAGATGCGAGGATATTTTTGGTTCCTCAGCACTATTTACTCAATCCTCAAGACGCTAAATTACTTCGAGATAAAAAATCTAAGAGACCATTTTCTTGCGGAGACATGGAACGACTCAAGAGACACGGCTTCAAACATATCAAGGACTGGGAATCGCTCAACTTCCTCTTGCCCAAAGAACTTAAGGAAATGCTTATGGACGAGAGTGAGTGCATGGAAACGGAGAAACCTTCGTTTTGTATTAAACCCAAAGGAGCAACCTCCCACGGAAGACCCAACAGCTGTGGGGATTATGGCCAAACAAATGATCTTAAAGTATCTGGCGGAAGTCTGATTTCAACTCATCCTTCGTCAGGATTCAGAGGTTCTTCAACGATGCTTAATGACTTGACAGATTCTGATGAAAGAAGATCTGTTGAGGAAAGGCTGGCATTTACAAGTGATAATGGGGAGGTCCCTCCTCCAAGGCCTCCTTTGCCTAGGGGCATCCTCCGAAAATGTACGTCCTTACGTGATGATAACAAACAAGGAACTCCGAAACGATATAGCTCTGGAGAAAGTAATAGGGCAACTATGCGAGAAGAATTACTAAAACGAAGATCACTTCAGGAGCCCATCGACCTGGCTAAATCCGATGGTGAGAGAAAAGAAGATCATAGTATGGGTTGTAGCTGCGTCAGTGACTGCACTGGATTCTGTGGTAAAGGACTTCGAAAGAAAAATTTGCTTCAAGTAACTGAGTTACCTGAAGTGTCTAGTCACGAAGATCTCACGGAAGAAGATCTCGCTCGGCTCAAGTCGCAAGTGAGTGAATTTTTGGTGGCCAAAGGTAATCAAGTTGGTCCAATTATGGCTGCTAACGATTCTCAATTCTTCTCCTGTGATTGTCCAAAGAAAAGTGTCAGCTTTGCAGAAAAATCTTGTTCCCATCGAAGATGCGCCTCTGATTCTGAAAGAAAGGTAATTCGTTTATAATTTGTATAAAAAATCTATTTCAACAAAAAAAGTTCCAACCACATTTAATAAAAGTATTAATTATTATATTTAAATATTTAGGAGAAATTAGGAGATGCAAAATTATTAATAAACTAAATTATGAAAAACACATAAACTAAATTTGTTGTCCTATTTCAGGCCCCTCATAATACTCCGACCAGATCCAAAAGTGGGGATTCATTGTCATCACAACAGAAGAAGAGAGTCGAAGACGAACCTGCTCCTATTCTGTATGACATTCAAGATAAGAGAACTTTAGTCCTCTCCGTCAGGACTGGTGTCGAAAGGCTTCTCAAACACTTCGGCAGAGGAACAACTATGCAAGATAAAACAAAGATAGGTAATTATATAAAATAAAATATATAAGGGAATATTGATAGATTATATATATATAGGATGCAATTATACTTTAAAGTAATATTTGTAAATCGGAATGATATCAATTTAATATTAAAGTTTGTACCATATAATATTCTGAAATTAAGACTATATATATATCTATTCGTTCATTTCTATTTAAAATTTTGAATTCTAAAGTGTTTTGCAATTTTCAATTATTCAAAAAGTATAATTTGAAATGAACAGTTACGTGAAATTATTCTTAATAGTAAATCATTGCAGATAAGTAAAACTGATTATTAAATATTATTATTTTAAATTAATAT
>JAJNBT010016849.1:0-13204 GCA_028455955.1 Notopais sp. p TS-2021 | reverse complement strand
CAATAGTGGCTTGATTTGTGAATTTCACTTTCAATAAATATTCTATTCTATTCTATTCTATTCTATCTCTTGTTGATCCTAAGTCATGGTCTTTCTTTGATATTCTTGAAAATAGTGGGGTATGGTTGAACAAACCTGTTAAGCCGTTGAAGGAGGACAAAGATTTTAATGAACTCCTCAATTTTGCACACAATGTAAAGGTAAAAAAAGTTAACAAAATTACATTTTCCTCCATTAATACAAATCTTTTTGAATGATTCTAACTAGTCTAATACACCATTTTATAAATGGGTTCATTAGCTATCCAACGGTGTGCTAATATAAAGGATGGCGCTAAATCTGTAGACAACATAGACCCAAAATCTTGAACATATCAGATTTTTGTGGCATAAAAGTGCCAAAAATATATTTTGGGGGGATAGGGGGCCCGAATTTTTGGATAATTTTGAAATAATTGCTATTTTATATATTAAGAGGTTGGACCCTGATAAAAAAAATATGGGACACCCTAATGTAACACTTATCTATGGTATTATGTATTGCCCGATGAACCTCTATAGTTCTTGAAAGATTTGTTATTTTAAATTTACGTACGGTAATTATTGTAGCTATACAATTGCAATATTCTATATTTGTAAAAATAATTCATTTTATATTTTATTCATATTATGTAAGTTAATAATTTAAATCTTTAAATTACTCTTTTATTTATTTTATTGTTCACTATCTTTGTTTAATATTCATGTATTCATAATGCCTGCATGAAATACAGATATTTTCTCATTATAAAGACATGTTCGTTATATATATTTCAGATAAGTTAATTTGTATCTAGCAATTAAATTCATCAATAAATTATATTACCGTATACAGTGAAAACAGATTTAAAATCGTAAAAAATGTAATATAAATGATAAATGTAATTTTATTATTCAAAGTTAATATCAGTTGATAAATCATTACGCGACTTTTAAACTTACAAAACAAATTAGGGAAGACAAAGTTTGAATACAAAACTTCCCAAATTTCTAGAAAAAATTTGAAAGTCTAATGAAGGGCTTCTATGTCTATGAACTCGTATAATATAATAAAACGGATAATTTGTTTTGTGTGATCCATGATCCAACTATCTTAATAGACCTAAATTAATGTAATTTATTTTGAAAATATCAAGGTAAATGTTAATTTTCTGATATAAAAAAACTAAATTCAGGCGTCAAGGCTAAATAGTAAATTGTTGTAGATTCTTCTTGCCGCCTTTAATAGGTACATAATTAATTTCACAATTAGATGATTTCAACAATTGGTATATAGAAATTTGTCTCTATAGAATAACGAGAGATGGCAAATTTGTTTATAGTTTATTATTAACGGAAATAAAACTATACGTAATAAATATAATAAAGACCCGCGAACATTGATATAATATTTACAAAATGTGCAATAATACACAATCTTATCAATAATTATTCATTACAAATATGAATAAACATTCAGTAAAATAAGTGCAAAATAAAAATACCACCAAACAATTCTAACAAAAAATTCATGAATAGAAAAAAAATGAAATACAGTTGGAATGAACCTTACATTGTGAGAATTAAGATAATTTCCATATTCTTCTGATGAATTTATGTCACAAATTAAGTGGATAGAAATAGAAAACACACTAAATTGACCTTGATATTTATCAGTATTTCTTTTTCTGGTTTTAAAATAAAGCTTCGTGACCATTGCGATACTAACTTGACTTGATATATTGTCAAATCTCCGCATTTACCAAGTGAGGAAAGACTGTAGATTGAAATTGTCTGATATTTTCAGTTTTACGTCTACATTTATATATCAAATTGAAATTAGAATAATTATCTACTTTGCTTAGTAAACAAAACGAATTATTTTCAAGACATAAGTTGGTGCAATAGATACAATGATTATGGGTTTATATAATGTCAAATGTGAAATATAAATATATATTGTAGACAATCATAGTAACCCGTATCTATTTTGATACAAATTATTCAAAAGTTACACATATACATACTTCACTAAAGATGAAATAGAAGAGAAAGTGTAGACTATTATTAAAGACGATCGTCTATTGTTCTTTATTGCTTTAAATTTTCATAATATTTTTAAATAATAACATTGATTAACAAACTTATTAATAAAAAGTTTTAGTTGCAGCACGATCAAATACTGCAGTTCTTTAATTAATAATCAAGAGCTGCTAAACACGGCACCAATTTCAAATAAAGTTGGAACATCCCTAAGCGATTTGCAATCCCTTTCCATAGCTGCTTTTAAAATTATATTAACGTTCTACTGTGTTTCAAAATGAATATCTATAACCACATTCTCGAAAAGCCGCATACGTTTTTAGGAGCTTATTGATTTTTAATGTAGATTATTATTTAATATTTTTGTAATTTAATTACGCCAATGGTTTTTGTATCAACTTACGTTAAACGTTATTTCATTTTGTAAATTGGATGAATGTTCATTCTAAATAAATCATTTATCAGGTATAAAAGTTATTATGTTGTCTAAGAAGTATAAATTATATTGTGTTTATTGTTTTAGTGCTAAATACTTTTTGAGTGATGGATGAAAAAAAAAAAAAAATTTATCCTTTGCAAATTATGTGAAATTGATATTTCTATTTGTATTAATAAGTATATTTTTGTGTTTCTACAAACATAATTTAAAAACAAATACAAGTTCAATGTTCAATTTTCGTCTTAATTATTTGGTCAACATGTATCGGATGAAACTATCCATCATCAGTCGTATGCAAAAGAAAAATAATATTTTCGAATCACTAAACTTAGGACACGTTAATTTAAATGATTTAGATTACGTATTGGGAAGATTTTCTTGTAAAGTCAAAGTATTAGAATTTAATAAAAGTGTTATACAATATAAGAAAATAAGCAATAAAAGAATAAATAAAAAGAGCCTAACTTATTCTGCAATAAAAGAAGAATTTTTAAGTATTCCTTTATGAAATTTCACTTTTGAATACCTTCGAATTTTAGATCGATTTAACTTTAGAATGTTGTAGTTAATTGCTACATGAATAATTTGTGATTTTGTTGACAGAAATTTCATATTACTTAAATTGTACAATAAATAATGAACAAGTAAGCTAAATTATTGTCTTTATTCCAATAGTCGGTTTTAATTTCTTGTAAATAATGTTACACACCATGATCATCATGTTCGATGCAAGCAGACGCTGAACGAATATTCTAGATTTAATTATAACGCTTGTAAACAGAATACATGCCGTAATAGTACAACATACGAATTTGAATTTCTAGCAATATTGTAGGAACCAGATGCTATTGTATAAATTTGTAACCAATTGATAATATATATATATATATTTCTATATATACATTAAACATGATAAAATCAATAAACATAAACCTATGATTTCTCCAAGGGTATATTTTTGGTATGTATAAATCTTTTTTTCTCAATAATAATAAAAAGGATAAAATATTATAGGTACTTACCATAATTCGTCTTGTCAAAATATTTTTCAACAAAAGTTCACATTTTTCAAGATCAAAATTGCATTGTCTTATTTTCAGAACATATTCTGCCCCTTTTTGGTTCAAACTTCGAAGTACTATAATTAATTCTGTTGTAATTTGTTTTTTGGAGAGGGGATATTTTTTCGAGTGACATATTATGAGGATATTAAGAAGATATTTTTTACTTGATAGGATATAATAGATAAGTATGTAATAGGTTAGGAAGGATAAGATGGGATATTTAATCACAGTCTAGGGTTGGCTTCTTTTTACGACCTGTTTCGCTTTTATCAGTGAGTACGACCCTGTGGATTAACTACAAGAAATCGTGGATCTACAGTCATTTTCGACAAGGAAATCATTAGTAAGACATCACACAGACACTATACATAACTTATCAATTTGCTTCTCTTTATGAATAAGCGCTTGGATCAACTACAGGAAATTGTGAATTTAAATTCTTCGTTTGAATTCTTTGAAATTAAAACGACTATCTCATAGATGTTTTATTTTTATAATGTTATAGTTGTTGATGTATTTGTTGCTAGATCTATCGTTTTTAACTTCATAAAAATCAAATTCCACATTGCAGCTATTTTCTTTATGTAGTACTATTTACATCTAAATATGATGAATTGACTAAATTGGATCAATTTATGCAAAATAGCTGTGTAATTTATCTTTGCACAAAATTAAAAAGAACAGATCTGAAAACAAAAAGACTGATAGCTAACTTTGGTCAATGTTATGGAAAAAATGACCTATGAGACTGTTTTCTTTATTTCTCTAAAAAAAAGTTTATTGAACAAAAGGATACTTGTTCAAAGTTGTAGTAGGTCTCATGGGCCGTAAGTCCCACAAATAGGTCTGCAGGAGCTAGAGAGATTTTCCACCCGTATGGCGGCTATTCTACAAGTGCTGATAATGATAAAAGTTCATTCAGCCTACCGCTAATGAGCTCAAGCTCAATTTTAAACATTGAACTTCCAGTTTTTGGACATAGAAATTTATTCAGGATATTTTTCGAATTTATATTTGGATAGTGGGAATCCATCTACAAATGTTATGACATATTTTCTATTTAATAGGATACTGTTATAATTAATGAATTTTTGAATCATATATAACAGTCTATGGGAAAATTTGAACGAGGAAATTATAAATTATAATCTTAGTAATGATAATCTTGTTGAATAAAAGTAGATTATTAATTGTTATTGGTCAATCTCAAAATTGTTTTTAAATAAATTGATTTATACCGTTGTAACGTATACTACGTTACTTAAAAGAATAGAAAGAATTGTTATTGGTGATTTCCATTTTTATACATATTATACTGTAAAATATATTACTATTTATATTGATATATAGCATAATACTCATTGAAAATCATTGTAGATGATAGTGAAGGTTAAAAAAGCATTTTAATGGCACTTAACATTAAATACTTATTGGGTTTGGGATTTATTGTTCGAATTCTCATGAGCTACGACAAAAATGAGACCTGAATGAAACTCGCAATAAAGAGTTGGAAAGAATCAAAACTTTAGAACTCAAGTAAGTTACGAGTGTCCCATAAAAGATTGATTAAAATGAATATAAAAAAATTCTAGAAAGATATATTGAGAAAGTAGGGCAATGAATTTGATGGCAAATATTGATATCTATTTTTAGTTATTTAAAGTTCTTTTGATTTTCATGTCGAGCAATTGTTTTTACATCATAGAAAAGAAACTTGTTTAAAAACTTAGGGTATAATTTATGAATATTTATAATAATAGTTATGATCTAGGGATTCTAGGCTACAAAATATGCAGTTATTATCATCATCATTTTGTCCATATAATGGGAAAATATAACATCCTGGTATGTAATTATTGTTTAATTACAATGAAAAACCAATACAAGTAACATTACAGTATTTCCCAAGTTACTCTCATTCATTTAAAAACATTTTCTAACAGTAGCACCAAAGATAAATTATATAATTATAATGCTCAGATTAAAGAAGATAAACTTGATGTTATATACATGTATTCAATTTTTTAAATCGTATAAATATGGCTGCCATCCTTTACTTTCAATTAGAGTTGATATTTGGTTAATTATATGATCACAACTAATTAACTTAGGTTATATAAACTTCAATCTTGATAGGACATTGTCAGTAGCTACCTAAAAAAATATTTTAAAGTAAAAGGTATCGACACTTACTCTGTATATATGGGAATAATGTCGTTAATACTGCAATATTAAGGACAATATGTTTTTTGGGAGATGGTTCTGTTTTAATAATAAACTTATTGATCAACTAGAATACAATTGTTCCGTTGCTTAATTATTGTTGCCAATCGTCCTTTATCTTAGATGCTAGTCCTTAGTTGATATTGTTTTATCTTCTAAGTTTACATATTATAGTTTGATGTTCTTCATAAATTGTAATTATAGGTAAGGTTATTCTATTTTTAAAGTAAACAGTGAGCTTCTTGTATATATATTTCAATTTAAAGTTACTTGAATTTTTCAGAAAAAATAAAAAAAGTGATACTTTTCTAAAATTTGTAGAAAATCAAGAAAGTTAAAATTTAAAATAATATAAAATGACTATAACTTGCTGTATAGTGCAATAAAAAGAATTGCAAATTCCTGACGCGGTAGTGTATTCATTCAATATATATATGGTTATTTTTATTTTGTCCTTTATTTAAACATGTGAATAATTACAGTGTCAATATCTAGTTTTGTAAGTAAAGTTTAACTGAAGATTTATTATATTAAATGTAATGCCTAATGATACATAAAAAGGTTAAAATCAGTGTGACCGCAATTCTTCACACGTACCATTGTACTGTAATACAGACAAATAGACTTTAAATTCTATTGTTTTAACTGTTTTATGAAGAATTTATAGCTTGCTATTTATGGCCAACACTTTTCAATAACAACATTTATTAAACATGTTTAATAATCTCGTGGTCTAATATTTTTGTTGTGGTCTATAACTATAGTTGTAATACGACATCTAGCCCATATTATAGGATTGAAATTACAATTTTCAAAACGAAACATATTCATTTCTTTGTATGGTAATAGAAAATTGACGAAATGGTTAAATCGATTTTGTATTCATTTCAAAATTAAAATATTAGTAAGAATTCAAAATCGATTAAAAAAAGGAACTCTATATTTTTTTAATGACATATATATATGCCTAATAGAAAATGTATAAAATTATTTTTTTATCACATTTCTAAAAGGAAGATGACTAAAATGTTCATTTCGTGACATTTCTGACAAATAAGAGATAATTGCCAAATGTCTTTGATCCAAAATAATGTCTAGATTTTGGTACATCAAGATTACTATTTCTCAAATTTATAATATTGTACGTTTTATTAGCAATTTCCCTCGAAACCAAGAGAATCGCGATTGAATTACACTTCAAACGATGATGAAAATTAATTTTTTTTTCAATTTTATAATCGTTTGATGAAATTTACTTTGCAATTAGAAGATAAATCATCGTACTCAATATATATAATTACGATAATAATAGGAATTGTATACAAATATTCATTAGATTATTCGATGTCATGGAAAGAAATGAGGTCGTAACAACGTAAAATACAAAATTTAAAGTACAGTATCTATCAAGTATAGAAACTCATTGCTCGTTTATGCATGCAAATATAGGAGACGTAATAACCTCAAACTGAGGATGCATGAGGTACATTGTTGCCTGAGGAGATTAACTGGAAAAATCAAAGTTACCCCTTGAATAGAAATAGTTTTGATAAATGATTAAATCCTCTGGTAAATATATGTGGTCTGTATAGAGATATACCGTATATTATCACATATAAAGAAGATTTTAATACTCAATATCTCTATTTATTAGCAAAGTTGTACACAAAAATTATTTTTTCTTAGTATTTTTCTATTTTTATTGTTCGTAATAATTCTTATTATAAATTAATATTCCTCATAACCGATTTATTTTTTTAAACTCTCTCAAAACTGGAAAAAAAACTTCATTAAAATAACGAAGATGTTCATTAGTTCAACGAAGGTCTTCTTTATTCTAATGAAGTGTTAAGATCTACATTTCTAATTTAATTAAGTGTAGATTTACATGGATTTCTTCCCTGTCTGTGGCAGCAAAACAAGAAGAGATAATATATCCATATGAATAATTGGTAATGGAAGTGAGTTTAACAATTGTCAAAACGTAGTTCTATTCTATTAAATTAATTACTTTATGTAGGCCTGTTTAGTATATAGGCTAGAAATAAATGTAAAGTTGCTATAGTTGATAACACAATGTATATATTTAATTTTACAGTAGGTACATAAATTACTGTATCAGGCAAATTTGAAGTGGGAAATAATTGTGTAGAATATTTATAAAACATATTTCAATGACGGTATATGCAAATTTAGCCGACCGTTAGAACAGTAAACCAATTACCAAAATAATCTACCATTATTCGCATCAAATTCTAATGATAATTAACACCTTTTGACTGTTTCATAATTCCATATAACATATACAAATTAACATTTGTCACAGAAATGGGAGCGATACTTATTAATGTCTTTATTGTACAGCATTCCTCCATCAAATTATTACAATCATTATTTTAAGTGCACGTACGCTCCCATATATAGTCGTCAATAGAAATATCATTTTGAAAATGAAACAACTGAACACTGAATATAATACATTGGAATCATGATGTGACACTGTGATGAGGACATTCAATACATAGAAACGAGAATCTAAAGTCATTTTAATCGTTTTAAGCTCAGTTATTGTGATTCTTCAGCTCTCACATTCTCGAGAACGTTCAGTCAAGTTTGTAGCTTAAGATGTAATAATATCAGAAATATACGCAAGAAACTTTTAACTCTCTTCATTCACTTGATATCCAATAGGGAAAACTTTTTCTAAATTAATATCAATTTATGAAATTTTATATGACAAAATTAAATCTGCCATTATTGTCATTCGAATGCTATATAGACGCTACGAAGTTGTAAATTGCAATTATATATTTCAAAGTATAAACTCAGTTAATCTATCAAAGTAACATCAAACTACGACAGAAGTGTAAGTTAGTTGTTGTTGAATTCGATATCATTGCGTTATATATGGAGTCACTTAATTCGTTTATAATGTCCGACTCTACATATACAAGTATTTAATCCATGAATTACATCATGGTTACTGTAGGTCTGTATAGTAAAACAGAAAAATCACAACTATAATATTTGTTAAATTAATAAGGAATTAAGTTGTTACGAAATGAATCAATAAAAATAGTACAATTTGGCTATACAAGAGCACCTACCTACCTAACCAATCCTAATCTAATTTAATAACTAACTTGTGCTTTTTTTTGTCATATACCATAAATTCTAGTTACCGACAAAAACCCAGTTGTGAAAATCACAACAATAGCCGCACTTTAAGAACAATTCAAATTTGTTCAACATTGGACAAGACATGATTTACTTTTAGATTTGTTATGAAAGTTTTAATTGGCATTTATTATTTATCATAACCTAACATACCTTAGATGAGTTAGGTACAACTATGAAGGTCAATTCCCATCACGATATGAAATTCGAAGAGATGGAATTTACTAGGGGTGGAATTTACCTAATATTTGAAATTGTTTGATATATGATAATTTTTAGAATATTCTTCTTATAATATCTCTTTTTGAAATTTAAATAACAACCAAAGATGTTAAATATAAAGAGCGGTATGGACAAATTCTCCCCAAGAAAAAAGTCCCCCATATAGGACAAAATCCCCTAAGAATTTCGTCTCGTTACATATTCAATTATCATTGTGTTCAGTCGCATAATCTGATCTAACAGAAGGGTTTTTGTCCTAAATGGAGCTTTTGTTCTATGAGGCTTTTGTCCTAGGAAGCTTTTATAATAGGAGGATTTTGTGCGTACCCCTCTGTATATATAACGTCTTTGGTTGTTATTTAAGGTTGAAAAAAATGCCATAAGAAGAAAATTATAAAATATTGTATAAAATAATTTCAAAATATTGTTATTTCTTTACTGTATGACGTATGTTTTTGTACAGTTGATCACAAATAATTTCAAAACATTTGATCAACATGTTTTCAATCTTTACGAACATATAAGCGATATTTGATTATCCTAACTTCTAAAGCAGATGGAAAATATATAACGTCAGAAAATTTATCAAAACTTTTGTATTATGATGTACAATTTATATTATATAAAAGCAATGATAGGTAAATAGTTTAAATAAATATACTCATATTGTTAAATATCCTTCATAAATTACTCTAATTCAATGTTGAATCCTGCACCAAAAATAAATACTTTAAGAACTAGCATTATCAGCCAAAACATGAAATTTTATGTACAAATTTTAATAGAACTTTGATTTAATATAAAAAATTGGATATTTAGCTATGATATAGCACGTTAATTGTAATAATTTGATGGTAAAAATTATTATTACATCTAAAAAGTATAATTTTAAAGTCTATAATTCCAAGTAAAATATATGATTTCAGAATATATTTTAACTCTGTTAAGTAAGTACCGACTTTAAAAGCAACCCAGAGTATAAAAATACAGATAAGAGAGTAAAATATCATAGTATTAAGGTACAAATCGAGAAATTTCTTCAGCTATGAGGCTTACTTTTATTTCGAAATTTGCATATTGCATATATTTATGTAGATTACGAGGATAACCATAGTATGAAAGGAATCCTAATTTGTTTAATCCCGTGTATAGTTTTATGAAAAAAGTTTGTGCGATATAATGATCAAACAATTTTTCATTCATAATGTTAATTCAAGATGAAATATTTTATATATTTATAGTACATAGACATAATGAAGTTGACATATAATATTTTAATATTTTTTATTTCAATTATGTACACAATGAAAGCGACAGTTATCATATGAATCACTCTATGTGATTCATAATTGTAATTGTAAATCATTCTATGATTCGATTTTGTAAATAATTATAACGAACTTTTGCCTTTCTCTAGTAGAAAAACGAATTATTGGCAACTGAATGAATAAACTTGCATATACCAATTCCCTTTTCCAAATTTATACATCCATATTGTGATAACTTTTATCGTGACTTTCTTTACAGATATATATATATATATTAAAATTTTGATATCAGGGTGATATCAAATCGTCAAGAATATACCGGTTATTGATCAAAATATGAGAAATAAGTATATTTCTCTTAATAAACAGATTGATAAAGAAATTAAATTGTCTATTATACTTAATGGAATAATTATTTGAATGCGCACACAATAATGTAATCGAGTATAGAAATAATCATAAACAGTCATTTTCAATATACTGTATTTATTTATTTTGATATCAGGGTTATATTAGAAATGAATCACAATTTAACTTCTTCTATGGTCAATTTGAAACTTTTCAGTATTTAAATATACCACTATATGCGTCTGACAATGTCGTCATGCGCCAAAGAATTTGTAATTATTTACACATTTATAGTTTTTATCTCTAGTTTTCTGTATTTTTCCTTTCATATGTAAAACGGAAAACAATTGTGATTTCACAAAAAAGGAATGATAAACTAAGACTTTAACATAAATACAGTATTTATTCTCTATATTGGTCCGTCTGCAGCGAGGTTGTTAATAACAACTGATAAATTTCAATCTATGTTCTCAGTCATCTTTGGTGCCACGGGACCAAAATAGATACAATTATCGTCCTGGATAATCCTGATCAAGTACAAGGATTGGACCCGTCAGGATTCTCGATAGTTCAGGAGGGCTCCTTTCTAGACCAATATCGGTCCTCCTACATGTTCAATAAGTCATTATATTCGTCACAGTGATTATTTATCAGATTTTTTTAATATTATTAAAAATACTGAAGTTTGTGGCACCATTTCAAATCCCAGTTACATATAAGTCTCTAATAAAATATTTAATTCTCACTATACAGCAAACTTCAGTGAAATCTTTTCCCAACTTTGAAAGAAGATTAACTAGACATTCTTTTGGCAAAAGATATAATCATTAAGAATAACTTTTGCGAAGTTTCCTAAATACATATTTAAATAAAATACTAAATTCTTCCTTAGTGAATTGGACTCTAAATTCTAAATTATATTAACAATGTTGTTCATTCAATTGTAATAAATATTTCACCGAGGTAAAATCAAATTTATTAACAGAGATTAAATATTTGAAAAATTAAATTAATAAATAAATAAGCTTCAAAATAAAACAAGTTATTAGAAAAGAATTTAAATTTACTTATTATTTAAAATGTATATCTTTATCAAACGTTAACTGATGAATTTGTATTAGAATTTAAATTGTTATTAACTAAACATGGAAGTAATAAACGTTTATAAATCAACCTTTAATCCCTGTTGAAATACCTACGTTAATTAACAGATCAATGTGTATTAAACCTTGAAACTGTTACCGATAATCTATTTTAATTTAATCCTGTATATGTTCAATGCTTTATTGACGTTGATCTATGGTCGCTGATTCGTTTCATGCCATGGAATATAATTTATAATGAAAATGTAAGAATATAATTAAATATATTTTTTAAATATTTATATCAAAAATAATATTATTGTAAATTATTTATTAACGAATCAATTATACAATACTTAATTATTAACTCCTCCAATTAAAGAAAGATTGAAGGTTGAATGAAACATTTTCCATATTCTAGAATGATATATCTACCTTAATTCGACGTTAAAATTGTGCTTGATAATAATAATGGAGCAATTTTAATTAAAGGAAAATGACTCGCTATTAATTAATGAGTGCGCAGCGTAACAAATATTTTCAAAATATGTAGAAACTTCTTTTATTTTATTTAGAAATTTAATTTTCGAATATATTTTCTACATTTATAATTTTCTTACAATTCAATTTAATAGAATAACTTGCAAATGAAGGTCGGAATGTAGCATTTCAACTATTCGTATCGAGAGAAATCTATATAAATATGTGTCGTTTAGAATCCTCGTGATTTCTAATATATAGAAACAAAACGTATTATAGTTCCTTGGAGAGAATATAAGTTAAATTAGCGAAGGGAAAATTGTACGTTGTATTAAATAATAATTCCCTTAACAATATGTCCCTGCTATATTTCTAGGAGATTTGTGTAGTTTTATTTTTGTTCGCCAATTATCAATAGCTATATAGTTCTCAATAATCATTTCTTCTTGTTAATATCATTATTCGATCTTCTAATTATTAAAAAGATAGAATTTGATAAGGAGGGAAATAGAAATAGTATAATCCTTTAATTCTTACCATATGCAAATAATTCAATAGATAGTGTGGTGAATATTGCTGCATTAGGCGCTAAGTGAATAGGACGTGCTCTCAGTTATATATTTTTGAACACTTAAGTTTTTGAAATATTTTCTTTCTTTCCTGTGCTTGAGTCGGAATCTTGTTGAAATTGTTCTGATTGATTTATAATATCTACAGTATAACGCAGGTCTTAAATGATTTTCTATGTTGCATCTCTTCAGCAAGACCTATTGTGGATAATTATTTATAATCTATAATCCATGATCCGTACATATTATAAAGGTGGATTATCTTATTGTCA
>JAJNBT010016765.1:0-16803 GCA_028455955.1 Notopais sp. p TS-2021 | reverse complement strand
TAACATATTTTGATAAATGAAAACCTTTTAGGCTTAATCAATCGCTGCAATTCTGTTATAAATTCTGATTCCTTAAATACATTTTCACAATTAAATTCCATAAAGTAAACTTTTCAAATTATTTCTTTTATATATATACTGTATATTAAAAATAATAGTGCGCCCATTATATAATTGATTGGTTTCCAGTAATATAACGAGTTTTATGAGTGCTTTAATATTACATAAAACCAGTCGGTAACAACTTTTTTATTTGTCGCTGTGAAGTTAAAGAATTACGATGCAGCTTTATGGCTTTTTGTATTGTAATAAAGTAGATCGATTTCGATAACAAAGTATTTCATCAAATTAATATCGGACTTTCTCAATTATTTTCATTGAACATTACTGGTTTGATAGTCTTAGGAAAATTGAGTAGAATTAGAAATATTATATTCGTATTTTTTTGTCCAATTTGACTTATATCATAACCGGAGGCGTTCTCACTAATCAAGTGGATTTACTTGAAAGTTTAAAAACAGGCCTTCAAAGGGGCGAGAACTCCCTTTCCGTCGGTTCAGAGGTCGGCACGTAACCAGCTGAACCAAATATTTACGAGTATTGTCAGAGAATGTATTCATTCTGATCATTCGTATAAATATTCGTAATCCCACAAGATATAAATAAAATGAATTGCTGATCAGGATACCTTTTTTTTCAATTTTCATACAAGAATTAATTTTATTTTATTTTTCATTGATAAAATGTTTCACTGTGATAGTTTTTATTTAGTAATATTTATTTACAATTAAAAATAGTATATATATGTAATTTTACATGTACAATATATATATATAGTTTATACTTTTATTAAAATATTAATGTAGAAGAATTTATATTGGCCTATTTAAATGTGTGAACAATAAATGATCAGAACTCAAAGGAATTTGTTAAGGTTTTAAATACTGAGCTTCATTTGTTTCATTTTTACTCAGTTTTAAAAATCGGAGCAAATCTATATTTTCTAGAGCACTCTATTATCGATCTACATCGCAATAAGAAATTATTTTATCGACGGACTCGATTTCCATTGGTTGTCTAAAATAAGTAAATAATTCTATTGGTCAACAATATTTTTGATTACGTTCTTCCGATACAGAATTGGTTATAAAGTACATACAAAAACATTATTTTGCAGCAAATAGAGCATAAATAAAAGTCGAATATGTGACTTATTTCGCATTAAGGTTTACGAGAACTTGTTGAACCGTCAACCGTGTAAGTTTGAAACCAGATATTCGACTATAAATAAAGTATCAAAGGTGCTTCCGATTTATACGCACAAGCGAACGGGTTTAAATTAAGGAAATGAACAATGATGAGGAGGTTGTGTATATATATAACAAAATTCATTACATATACATAAGAATACCTCATTTTAACTAGTTAAATAATAATAAATAGAATAATACTATAAAAAAAATCCATACATATACATTATAACGCGTGAATACTGTTGTATTTGATGATCCATGTTTTATATAGTTAAAATTCGTGGGTAAGTGGTTCAAAGCAGTTGTCTTTCAAAAAAAATTATTGATTATACGAGCAAATGAACTGAATATTTAATATCAATTCATTATTTAGTTATAAGTTCATAGCTAAATGGTTATTATTCAGTCTCGGACAATATTTCTAAGATATAAAGCTTTTTAACCTATACCAGTGCCTAATTTAAACTATAAGTTAAATTTCTATTTTAAAATTTTGAAGAAAACTTTGAAAAATTGATTGGGGACGAATAAATAGACCAGTTAACAAAAGAAAATTACAATATCATAATAAGGAAATACGCATAAAGTCTTCCTTCTTAATACTGATTTTTAATTTAAGCATTCATAGTGGAATGGAATTAAAGAATTAATTAGGAATAACATTCAATCTGCTACGTTTTTAATTATTTAATTATTATATTTATTATTTTCATTTTATATTTAAGTTACGATTGGGTTTTTTCATTTCTTATGTTGAAACTATGGAACAAATTTATTGATAGCAAAATAGTTACAAAGATATTCTAGAATCTGAATTTTGGATCTCTTGACGAATTGAAAAAAATCAGATGTAGAATTTATTTTATTCTAAATGTCAGTCAACAATAAAAATCCCAATTAATTAAGAGAATGACTAACTAAATAATTTAAGTTGAACCTAAATATTCTTAGCGTTTGTTTTTAGTCTTGATTATAATAATTAGACGTATTTTCATGTGTTATATAAAACCGATCTCAATCGGAATAAGAATCGCTTTATTTAGGAAATAGACTCTGGTTGGTGTTCATCAGAGACTGAAGGCTTTCTATTGGTAGATCTGTTTGGCTTCCTATCTCCCGAACTCTGGCAAGTTGAATTTGTGCGGAGTAGGGAGATACACTTCGAGATACAGGCCGAGATGTTAGACGGTATAGGAGGAATTTAAATTTATTAGATTTTTGAATCCGTCACTCGTGGCTCATACTTGCTATACATACCATAATGGTGGTGGCTTGGTACGGATGGCAAATAGGGGCGGCGGTCGTGCGTAAATGCATTTACTCGAGTCATGGTCCACATATAAAAAATAAAATAAAAAAATAGAAAAATAATGTTCACTGGTCTATTCCGATCCAGTACAGAAATACGCCAATTATTTATATATAAGACGTCTGCAAATGAACATTTTATGAAAGCACAAAATATGAAAATTAATTTACTATCTGTTGTCAAAAAAATGATTAGCTACAAATAAGAATATTGTTATGTCTGTGAGACTTGTGATATATTTCTTGCAATTCTGTAATGAAAAATATTTATTACCGTGCAAGAATTAAAATGCACACATGATAGATCACAATTTCATGTAAATATGTAATGGCGCCGAAATGAAATTACTTCAAAATGCCGATTAAGAATTCGAAAAATTCATTATTAATTTTTCTAATTTCAAAAGAGATATTTGTTAGAGTATATTATAAAATAATAATAAAATTACCGATTTCTGTTAAGAATCAGTTAATGTTTAGCAAAACTATTGTTTATAATTCACGAATTTCAATTCACTTGTTTGAAAAATACTTATTTCCTACTCAATACAATAACAAAATACTCAAGTCAAATATATTTTATTGAAACTATTATAAATTATTATCGATTTGGAAGAAATACATAAAGTAAAATGTATCACAATTTTAGCATGAAAATTGTCCATGAACTTCAATATTTAAAGATTTTTCATCTTTTATATGAAATAATCTTAAAAAAATATCCGCCAGGTAAGAAAGGTTTTTCATTAGACGATTTTACACCTTACGGTCAATTTTTATGGGAGCTTCCTGGTCAAAATGTATGTCAGGACCTGACCTCTAATCTGCAGGATCGCATTTTATATTATATACCGGTAGTTTGCTTGTTTATATGATCGTTTTATACTTATAGATGAACCTTTTTTGTACACAGAAATATATAATCGTTTTACACTTTTAAACTTTAATAAAAATACACTTTAATTAAAATAGATGAAATTCCATATAATCATATACGAAATGAGGCTAGTAATTATTCCATCCAATAATCCAAGTCCTCACTGACTGGTGTTTCTATTTGACATGAGCCTCAGTACTGATATCGAGTTCGGGTGTCGCCCGGCTGATGGATTTACTTCTCTTCGACCGCCGCAATGTATCTTCGTAGCGTCCGTTTCTGGATCTTCCCGTTCATAACAGTATTGATATCGTAAAGAGCGTCGAATCGTCATCGAATTTCAGTCACAAATCCAAAGCGCGAATTTGTACTTTATATCTAACGTACGAGTTCAGATACTAGAAGTATACCCAAAATATATAAATTCATCCCACTTTCTTGTGCCAAAACAATTATTGTTCCTTGTTTACCACCTGAAGAGAAAACAGGAATTGTACTGGGAATACAATGTAACAATTCACATTGAAAAACGAAAACAATAAAAAGTTTTCGGCCTGTTTACTGACATGACAGTTTACCGACACACACAATATATAACAAGTCAGTTTCGCGTCCAATTTTGTCCAATATTTTCCTGACATTATTTTATTAGGTTAGTTTTGATAAGAACGATACAAAAAATGTGATTGTTTATTGGAAAAGTGTCCCTTTTTTATCCTTCAAAATGGTATATTGTGCGTCAGCATGACAGCATGCTCTCTTTCGACAAACGTTTCTTATATTTATATAATAATAATTACGCTTGTGTAGTCTAAATCTATTATATATACAATGATCCAAAGTGCTATTGTAAAAAGAACAATGATGCCATGTCAGAAACATTGCCATCACTTTGTTCCTGTCAAAATCAAATGTTTATGATTAATTATAATAGAGACAAGGAAAACCATCATTAATCTTTAACAGGACTAAAAATTGTACTTGTGGAAGGAACCAGATGGAGATGGTGGAGCATGAGATACAATTTTCAGCGAGTTATAGAAAAATGTGTAATTCCCTGCGGAATTGAATAAAATATATACAAGTCATACAATCATATTAAAATATTTAAGATCAAATTTTTATTTTTATTCAAAATATGTGGCATATATACGTGATTTCATTAAAAAAAAAAAATATTAAAAAGAATTTAAAATTGACGTAATAATATTTAAAATACACTTTATAAATGTAATAAAAATCTTGCCAAGATATGAAATGTAAGTTATGATGAGAAAGGAGTGTCATTAAATATTATAACATATTTATAACCAATTGATTAAATAAGTATATGCAGAATATATACCTACGCTGTATATATAAATTCACCTATTAACCAATACTGCAAGAACAGCCATAGAAATATAAATTACGTAGATTCAGTTAAAACTATAACCGAGCCCATAATCATTAAAACTATAGCTCCAAAATTTATTCTCACCAAATCCTCTGTTAAATTATTTATAATCTAATTAACCTCTACAATCTCTTTTCATTTTGCTCAATGTATAACTACTAGAAAATATTTTATTTCACTCTTTATATATATTTCATAAAATAAACATCGCCCTGACGCTGACGTCCGGGTCGAAATGCGCTGATATTTATTATTTAATAAATTGTAAATATGTTAAAATATTTATTTGCAATCTTCTTCCTCTTTAAATGCAAGCTTTCAAGCACTAAATCTATTCATCAAATATAAATAACATATAGACTTAGGCCTAAATAAATTATGTTGGACGAAAGTGCAATTCAGAGTGTCATATTTATGACCTCTAGTTACTTAACGACATCCTCTTATAGAGTTACATTATGGTATTCAGAAGTCATAACTTACTTGATGTAAAGTGTTTCAGCAGTAAGCTTAAAAGCTTTAAAGATCACGGCTTATAGTACAAAACAGTAAACTTGCTTTTAAAAACTGAATAAAGTTGATGAATATTATTAATCAATATTATTATCATACTTTAATCAACAAAAGTAATATTAAAGCATAATTTGTGTAAAAAAAGATTTCATAAAATTAAAAAATAGACTCATAGTTTTCTTCGGAAACAAAAATGTGGTAATTAATTTAATATTAAAATTCCATTGGCATAAAAGGATTACAGCATCACAAATGAGAAAATGAACACAAAGAGTGATATTACTTTATAATTTGGTTAGGGTAAGACAGACAAGGGTAGGGGAGGTTAGGATATGTTAGGTTAGTTTAGTATGGCCAAGATAACATTGTCAGTCCTCCATTACGGTAATTTATTTATATATATAATAGCGCAAGCCGTCAGTCCGTCCCACTTTAGAAAACGACAATACAAAACGGAGGGGTAACTTCGATAAATGGAAGAAAACGATGGGTGACTATGATAATAAATAAGTATTTGGTTAGGATCGGTTTGCTTAGATTTAGAAAAGTTGAGATAGGCTAGGATAGGTCAGGATGATATAGCATAGGACAGGATAGGTTTGCTTAGCTTAAGAAAAGTTAAGATAGGCTAGGATAGGTCAGGATGAGATAGCATAGGTCAGGATGAGATAGCATAGGTCAGGATGAGTTAACATAGGTCAGGATGAGTTAACATATAGGTCAGGATGAGTTAACATAGATCAGGATGAGTTAGCATAGGTCAGGATGAGTTAGCATAGGTCAGGATGAGTTAGCACAAGTTAGCTCAAGTAGGATAAGTTAGGATAAGTTAGGATATGTTAGGATGTGTTAGCTAGGTTTTTATAATTGAAAAAATCTATAAATTTTGTTTAGAGATTATATATATATTCTCGAACCATTTAACATATCAATGGATATTTGTTAAATACTTTTTGCAAATCTATTCCAGAATTTGATGCCGGAGTATGTCTTCATTAATTACTGAATTCCAATTCTCCTGATGTTTCTCTCACTCTTTTTGGACAACGAGTCTGTGAAAATGAATGATTATGTTATCTTTACGGTATAAGAATTTTCGTTTTCACATTACATTTCCCATTTGATGTTAGATTCTTTCGTTTAATATAGGCGTATTTTCGTGTCCACTATAAAGCCGATCTGGATCGAAATAGACTTGTCGTAAATATTCTCCACCAATAGAAAACCTTTAACTGATGATGAACACCAATCATAGTCGATTTCCTCAATAAAGCGATTCTTATTCGGATCGCACCTAAATTATTATTATTTTAATGAATATATAATCTACAAGAAGATAAGTTCTTGTTTACTAATTGGCATGAACTGTGCAACAATATAATATACTGTCTGCTCTATATATTAGCGTGCTTTACCATTTTGACTATCACCCTAGAATGCTGTAATTAACCTAAATATACCGGTACCGTATATTATTATAGGCAATATATAGGGTCTTTTCTATCTTTAGTAAACTGTCTCGCCGCTGTTTCATTTTTATACACTATTTTTTAAAAAATTAAATAAATTAAAATACTCATTGACCTAAAAAGTCATATGTGGTATAATAACAACATTGTGGGGTTTTCTGAAAATCATAAAACTACAGTCGTATAACAGAAATTAACCTGGAATATATTTTTTTTCTTTTTTTGATCAGAATATATTATGCAACCTTAGGTTATTAAATGTTATGTAAGCGCTCATATCTGAAATGTCTCTCACACAATTTATTATATTTATATCAATCTATTAATAGGGACTGATAGAATTAATGTATGGATATTTTGTTGTAGGTCCTTCCTTTTAATCGATGAAATTTCCTTTAATTTAACAACTGCTCTATTGTTTCCTTATTTTGTAAAAATATTGTAAACCTTCGTTTAATTGTTTGTCTGTTTGAAACAATGTAGAGTCATTTTAAATGAAATTAATAACAATTTATTAATATTCCAGTCATTATTTGAGGAGACTGGATAGAGTACTCCTACTTACGGAATGAAAGCACATATATATACCTACTTGGCACTGCCTTTACTTGATGAGTGCCATCAACCTCCTGGGCAGCGAGACAATAAACCAACTTAGAGATTACTTAAGCCATAGTGTAGTTTATATGTGGTTTAACATTTATCAGTGAGGTGATTATTGACTGCATAGTTATAATATTAACTTTATGTGTGTTAATATTAAGGTAAATTGTACATAAATAACGATACATACTATTTAAGAACAATAACATGGGGGGCGGGTTATAATTAATTATGCCAGTTGACCAGTATATGTTAATTATATTCCATACAGCTTATTACATATTATAATTATTATAATAATATAACCTGGATCATTAAGATTATTTATATAATTTGTTTAAATATTAAAAGATTATTACTGTAGAGGGAAAAATCAGAGGCATGTAATCACTACAGGTTTTAATTGTAATATCCATCAACGATCATTGTAAAATTTGTAAACAGATTAAAATTTATAGACTTCAAAATTTTGAAAACCTTAAATTTTAAATCAGCCTTATATGTATATTAAATCCTACTAATTAGGTTAGGTTTGGTTATTTAAACAAATTTATAAGATTTTTCAATATTTCTCTAATAGAAACAATTCAAAGTTACAGAATATGAAATTAAACCAAACCTAACAAATTGTTGTATCTAACATATACTTTGTAGATCGTATACCAAAGTAAGCATCAAGAAATCTTTATGAAAAGTATTCTTCGTGTCGTCCGGTCCTACTCTTCATTTAGAAACAAAAACACACATCAATAAATATATTATGTAAATAAAACCCACAAGTACCTTGAATTACTTTGATCGCCTGCCAGTCTGCAACAAATTCTATAGGTTAATATTCAATATGACCAACTCTTTATTAGAAAATTCAGCAACCTTTATAGAGTCTTTAATGTTTCATAATGGTCGTTATATCTTCATTTACTACTCTCGGAGATACAATAAAAGTACAAATTTATTTATATTTTATGTTTTCTATCATTTATTTTAGTATATTTATACATTAATTTCTAAACGATTAGTCATCTTTAATAATATGAAAGGTAAAATTGCAAATAAATAAATTATGAATCAGCGTTAAATTAATAAAATGAATTTGCAGACATTATCACAAAACTTCAGTGAAAATCAATACACCATGCATTTATATTTTATTTTGCTTCGATAAATCGCCTAAACTTTTATATAGATTCCTATCTTAATTACTTTTTCATGACCAAATATTTGAAGTACTGTATATGTGTTTCTGGCTGCAATATTTTATTTATGATTGCAAAGTCTAGTTCAGTTTTTGGGTCGAGCACCACAAGAATAGGTTAAATTTCGGACAAACACACCAATAAGATGACGAAAATTGTAATTGATTTGAAATACTACTCTTCTCTTCAATTAATGTATTTAACCTATATAAAATTTATGAACAGAAATAGATTTTATATTATAGATTATCAATTAAAAGCACCGTTTTACAACCCTAGTACAGTATACGTACACTCTACAGATAAGTATATATGAATAAGACATTATATTGTTCATACGTGCCATGGTCAGAATAGTAATCGATATAATTACGTATTACTATGGTATATAATTATAAGGCAATAAGTAACTCACTGACTATAGTTACTGTAATTGATATCATATAGCTAGATGGATGATAAATAGTAAAAATCTATTCAATTATACAGATTTGCCACCTCTAGCTGTATATTAAAAACAAAAATATCTACAACTAAAAATATAGAGAACGATAATATATCTTAGGCGTATTTTCATCCATGTGATCTATAAATCGGTCCTGAATCATAATAAGGATCGCTTATTCCCATTGGTGTTCGTAAAGTATTGAAGACATCTTATTGGTGAACAACACTCTTTTGACTACGTTATTCCGATACAGACTCTTATATTGTACACAGGACAATAAGTCTAAATTGTCTTCCACTCTAGGTATACATACTCAATCTTCTTTACTCTAAGGAAAATAGATCCAATATATATATATATATATAAAGGCGATATTTTTTTATATGTCGGTATACTAAATGGAGGGTATACGTATGTTTATCCAATCTTTAATTGTATACATTATATCAAGTTTCTTCACCGATCAATATTTGTCCTTGAAAATGGTGAGCGAAAAAGGTTTTTTTGGCACGAAATTATGAGCGACAACTGTTATTGTTGCTTTTTAAAAAAGACTTTGATGCTTTAGTAAAATAATAAAACAACGCAGCTGCTAAAGGACGCCAAGTATACTTACATCTGTAGCTGCATGCAATATTTCTCCCTTATGTATAACGACCTATTTTAATATAATGCGATACATTAAAATAATTCAATATAAATTTTGGAGTAAAAAGGAAACTACAGTTTAAATTTTCATTGGATTCTTTGATGAAGGATCAGGGTTTTTTTCCTGATGGTTGATATTCTAATACTTTTGATATAACAAACATTAAGAATTTGTGGTGATCCCCTCCTGTCACTTTAAATAGAAAAACAGCAGTGCGGTGGTCGAGTTCCAGCCCACTTGGTTCTGTAGGGCAACCACTTACTTAATGTATAAAAATATGAGGTTATTGAAATCTAAGATAAGTTGATATGATAAGGTAATCTCAACCTGAGTGGAAGTGGATTATTTTCGCTCATTGATCTCCTACAATACATCATTTATTCACTCCCAATGAAGCCCATTTGCACATGGAATTTGATATGTAAAAATATTTGATTTGATCAAACTGACAGCGTTAAAAATTATATATAGTATGCTTGTATTAATTAAAATTAAACTACTTTGACGGATATTCATTTCAGGCACATGCTCTCTTATAACATGCTTTTTGTCCATACACCGAATATAATGAATACTCTCATTACAGTTACGGGATACGCTCATGCATAAAAATACACAATCAATTTTATGATTTACTGATAAATAAAATAAAAAACATTTTATGTTGGAGAATTTCTTTATATATTAGAATAAATCAAAGCCCACCAATATAGTTCTACAACTTTTATTTAAACAAAACTTTCACAGCCAACAGTATTTCTACTGATAAAATAATGCGATTATAATGGCATAGGCAATGTTAAATACTATTAAAGGAGGTAGGTATATGATGACGAGCACTATATGCCACATTTCTGGAATTCCCCCCCCACTCCATCTTGAAGCAACCTGAGTATATACGGTACTTTGCTGACACTGGAAAGTGGAATATTATTTATACTTATTAATTAAATAATTGCAGTATTATATTAACAGTTATTTAACTCAATTTAATTACACACAATTTCTATTAATTCTGCAATAAACTAATTTCATTCATATACGAATGCTTTATTATTATTAACTTTGAGATTCATTAATCTAAGAAATTTCATATAATTTCCCCTAATACATTGCTAGGAAATCTGATATCCAATCTACATTACACCCAAGTTTCATGTTCCAAAGAGCTTAAGTATGATCCTCGCGTGGATGAGACCTGGATATCATTGCAATTGAACCTTCAATTATGAAAAAGCAGAAAACTGGAACATGGAACTCATAAAAGGTTAAAAGGTTTTCCTACTCTGCGCCATTGTTATGATTGATTATAATAAAAAAAACCTCTAAGATCTCTAGTTGCAGGCATGTAGTTATTGTAATAATATAGTTATATGACTGGTTTGGCTGACATTGTGAGTAGTCAAATATTTAAGATCAATTTAAAGAAATCTGCTTCCAACATCAGCTAAATAATCTTTAAACAAAACTTTTACCAGAAACTGTCAAAGACATGACTAAATTCCATTATTTGAAGGAATAAAATATTTCACAACAAAAGACTAATGGTTAACCTTCGTGAGGTGTAAAATTAAGGATAGTCTCTTCGCTTTCAATTTTCACTTTATAGATATTATTTAAATATATATTGATTTATGCAGTATCAGTATACATAATAAAGTAAAACTACTCATACAATATAAACTTTTGTGTATTTATACTACATATGATCGACATTGTCTTACAACATTCAAAAGTCAATAGATACTAACTTCATTTGCTGCATATTTATTCTCGTTGTTAAATGTAGAGATTGTACCATTAAATATTTATATATGCTCTTCTGCTATTGGTCTTACACAGTTTTTTGTTCGTTAAGATTTCAATAAATGATAAAGACTGTAATAAAATGTATACGCTCCACTTAGTTAGTATCAAGATATAATTAAAGTCGAAATAAGAGACTGGATTTTTTGGAACAATGTTATTACAAATTAAATGTATTAAATATACCGAAAAAAAATATACGATACTTTGTTTATATTTTTGCAAATTAATAAATACTAGAAGGTAATTAAGTATATCTTTACATTTAATTATGTATATAATATCATTTAAAAACTATATTAAAATATGAATAAATAAGAAAGTTTAATTAATTACATATTTATTTGTTTTTAAGATCTTGAATTTGACTAAGTAGATTTTATTATTTCATAAAATAAAAGAAATTTCATAATACCAGATTCAATTACCAGAATTGAAAGATATATATTTAAAAACAATTTCTTAATTGTTTCTCTAGATTTTCTAAAAACTAAGAACGGTGTTCGAGAAGGTAAAATTAATTTTTATTTTATTTCATTTTAAAATATACGAGAACTTCATATTGTTCATGGCTTAATTAATTAAATATATTTATAAATTGACTTCACATTTTTTTCATAACGATACAGAACTGTTTTGATTGCCAATTTAATAAGATCTCTGAAGATATTCCAAGCTATTATGACTCCCTTGAAGATAATAATACGCACAGCCAGAATATGACTGTATGATCTTCTTGATGATATTTCGCTCAATATGATGCCATTGAAGATTAATCCTCAGTATGATAATTTCCTTTAAAATGATTTGGATGTGCAAAATCTTGAAGAAATTTCTTTCATAAATTGCGCATATCATAAAATCTGCATTTAAGACACAGGAAACAAATTGAAGTTGTATGACTGACTAGATGAAGTTAAGAAAATATTTCTATAGTTTATACAGTAGCCAATAATATAGATTTAATTTTCAACGGATTATAAAAGGAATTACCGTTACCTGGATTTCATTCAATTTTTATATAGAATTGTACTTAAAAGATATAAATTAGTGTTCGTGCACACAATATATATTTTTAAAGAATTATATCGTTAATAAATATTTATAATTTTGAAATATATATAATTGTTCAGTATAATCAAAAGAAAAAGTATACACAATAACAACCTGTCTTCGCCTAACAATTTCATATAATTCTACAAAATCTGAAATTAATTTAGAAACTTTGAAATTCCAACTTTATGTTTCCAGAAGTTTTAATCTGTTTCAATACCTTCTCGAAATTTCCTATTTTTACCTATATTTATAACGTCAACCAGTTTGAATATTTAATATGTAAGTTATTTATAAAAATATGTATTATAATTTATTAAATTATTGCGACTATAATTTATTCTTATAGAAATAAATCTAATAAATTAGATTAATTCATTCAACCAAAACCAAATCTTCTTGACAAAAATCGACCAAGTAAATATAAATCATTATATAGTTTATTTGAAATATATTAATCATTTACTCCTACTTTTTATCATAAAATATATAATATTTAGTATAAAATACCAATTGTAATTTTTAATGATATAGAAATATAATACAATGAATGGTTTGGTTAAAATCTTGGGACATGGGTTCGATTCCCTGATGATGGTTAATCAAATCTGAACCGAAACATGCTGGGGGGAATAAAAAATTGAAAAATTCCGTGCAATATTATAATTCTCGTAATAGCGTTCATATTTCAATCACAGGTACTTTATTAATTTTATTATTTCTTATAGTTATCTTCATTATTTAATGAATATAAATTAATATTTCATAAACACAAATTAACAATTAAAATACTATTTTTAAATTACCTTTAAAATTTTGCTTTGATATAAACAAACAAACATCCAAAACCAACACAAACTATATAGGGGAGGAGCCAATGAAGAGAATTTTCAGGTCATCTTCATAAGTGCTCCCGAAGCTGATGAAAATTGATTATAACGATCGATTCCATACGATTCTTGTTGAAATGTATCTGATAAATAATAATTCTTGCATGTTTCTATCTCATCAGCCATCATCAATCTTTATTTATTACAAAGACCCTTGACTCCATTATCTTAATAAAAAAGATGATTTGCGTGTTCTTCTTTTGCGGTAAATGGAAAACAATTATATTTTACAAATATAATACTGTGTTCTTACGAGTATGAACTTCTCTTTATATTGTTCAATAAAACGGGATAAATATTAATTTTATGTCATCTCTGCATGCAAGTCTTTGAATATACTGTATACAGTAAATGTAGAATGAAGTTGTGGAAAATATTAAACATTTTTGAATGTTTTTAGTTATTGTATACGCTACAATATCCGTTTTAATCCCATTTAATATTTTAGCAATATTTTTTAAATATTGGATACAGTATTCACGATTTCTGTTTTGTTTTAAAGTATGCATGAAACGATATATGGTCTTTATAAAGTGTACTAAATTCATCTCGATATATTATAAATATTTTATTATAAATATACGTTCTTTTCAGAATATTTTTTTGAGTTTTAATAAAATCCATGATAAGAATGCGTGTCATATCGGCTTACAGGCTCGAAACCTATGAGCTTAAGTTGCCACACTAAAAACATATTTTCCAAACAATATGTTCGGAAAATATCAGTCCTATACACAGTGTGGAAAATCAGATGGATCACAAAACATTTATTTTTTACCTGATTTATTATCTCACCTATTCCAAATTTATTGTCCATTTTTCTAGATCATTATTAGAATTATTCAGAAAAATAGTCGGAACGAATTAAAATATAAATCGAGAATCAACGGAAGATCAAAATATTAAAAATGGAACAAAAACGTAAAATTAATGAAACTCGATGATTGTTAATTGGAGAACTACATAAAGTGTCAAAAACAAATATGATCAGAAACTTGAATATTTTTATCCCAAATATGTCAACAAAAAGTCGCAATATAAAACCTTCAAAATACACTATGAACTATGAATTATTTTGATTTTATTTCATAAATATTGTAAAGTTATGTCAATATTGAATTTCTATGGTTCCATGCAGTGATGTCATGTCACGATTCCGCTATCTGATTATTGCATTTCTAGAGCTCGCCAGGTCACTGACCCAATGAGTCCTAGCCATAAAAGCAACGAATAAATCAGAAAATGACTGTGATCAATAAACAACCTAGTAATAAAAATATATCAATTTAATCAGGGAAAATGAATCGAACGCGGACGGTGTGATTAATAAAAATTATTTTTCGGAATTACATAATCACATGTCAATAATCTACAAAATACTCGTCATTCTATACAGTGATTTATTTGTTTCACAATTTTGATTTTGTTCTATTATCCCATGCTGCTACAGGGTCATGTTTGATTGGTCACTTATATTAAATATACGTTTTTTACTCAATCAGGAGACGTGTGAATTTTCAATCATTATCAACCGCTAAGAACATTATAGTAATCGATATTATTATATTTACACAATTATATACACTGTAGAAAGAATGTATATAGAGCACTCCTGTTAATTGTGCTTTCAGTAATCATATTTAATCACAAGACAAAAACTGAACTACATTTGCAAGCTGATAAAAATATATCTGCCAAATATTAAAAATGTAAAATAAACCAAAGTAAATAATATTTCTGCCAAACAAAATAAAATTAATTACCTTCAGTCACCGCCAGGTAAATATTCCGCAAAATGACACTATAAAAGTACACTATTATAAGTTATATGAAAACTTCACAGCACAATAAACACTTTTAATTGGTTATTAACACAACAATAATTATGCGTTAGTAGATAAGTAATATAGGGAATTATAGACACAATTGTAATATCAAAATACTATCACTTATGAAATGTAGGGCTCCTTATGTTATAGATTCCGTATGAAATGCAATATTTTATCACTTAACTTTTCAAATCATAATAAAATAAATCTGAACTTTTTCTGTCACATCACTACATAAAATTATGGATTTTCATCAGAAAATTCATTAAAAAATATTTATTTCATTCGAAAACATTAGTTGCAACAGAGTCACCGAGAGCTCACAGAAGACGTTTTCAGTTAAATTTGTTACACCCTCTTCTCTCGCCAGCTATTGAGCAACTGGTGATAAGATTGTGTTTCAACACTTATATTAGGCACATTTCTGGTCATTAAACTAGATAGCTACGTTTATTAAAAATTGATTTGAATTTGATGAAGAATTATAATTGTGCGGACAGATCAATAAACGTATTCTTATCTGTGCACTAAATAACTTATTCTCTATCGGAATTAAATCACGGAATTTATTCTTACAGATGTTAATCCAAAATTGAACGCATTCAATTGGTATTTATTCAAATTCAGAATCAGTTATATAATACCCGCAAAAATATATCTATTGCTTGGTTACTAGCGCATATATGTCTGAATTCCAGGTCTTTGTCCTAGAATATGTTCATTATGCATTCTAGTTCCTGTGAAATTGATTGAGTCACGCCATGAATCTAGATTTCAAAGTAAATTAATGAAAAATTTAAGAGGTGCATGCAAACATATACTTGCATATCTTAATTTATTTATTACTTTGTAACTTGCATGTGTAATTTGATTCAGCTCATATTACAATAATATTAAATATGAACAAACTAAATTGAACGCATAAAAAGAAAATAACATCAAAGAAATACAGATGGAATTTATATTGTATAGGATGCTACTATAAGAAGTACTTTACAAATAATTATCAATTGGAAAATTTTCTTTCTTCGATTTTCTGATTTGTATATAAATTATTATGAAATATATTTATTTCACTGTAACAAGGTCATCGATTTCCAATTTTACTGTTTAATTTAAAGTCTTTATTTATTGTTATGTTATAGAATATAGATATTTGGTTTTACTCAATAAATAAGAACCCAACAAGGTCATATTGAACAATATGTCTCGCAACCAAATAAATAAACTTGTAAAGAAAGAAATATTTTCATACAAAAATAATTAAGATCATAGAAGTAATAATACAATTACTCATATTCTGTATCTACAGAGTGTCCGGACTGTTTGCCGACGAACGTTCCGCCGTCTGTTCGACAACACTTCTTTATTTTAACACATTAGAATTACACAATGGTCTAAATGCTTTCTATAGGTTGAGTAGGTTAGGTTAGGTGAGGATGGTCTTAGTTATTTTTTGGCAATTACGTCCAATTTTTATTATTTACTTATTAAAATTTATTTTTCTTTATAA